>JABUQX010033543.1:0-27500 GCA_015478945.1 Trachelipus rathkii
AAAAATTTTTTAAGTATTATATTAAATATAGGATAGTTACAATGTAGTACGTATACTACAATACTATATACTATAAATTATATTTATATATATATATATAAATTATAATAATTATTACACTGACAGGAGATACAAGTTTGTAATTATATATCCTCTTATTATTAAATTATTATTTTTCATTATAATAATAATATCATATATTAAATAATATTAAACTTTTTTAAATAGCTACTTATACTAAGTTACAAACTATCACGATACCCATTATATACCCACACTAATTATAATAATAATAAATCTACTACTATAAACCGTAATACTAAGTATATATAATATTATCTTATAAAATCCATAAATTAATTACTATAACTTATAATAATATCTCACTATATATATATATTATATATATAAATATAAAGTATATAGTATAAACATAGATATATCTAGAAATATAATAAACTACTCCCGGGTAGGCCACAATCAAACCTCTAACTTAGCCTCTAATATAATAATATTATACATAATAATATTCTATTCATGTAATAACACACATTATAATCTATACAAATATACGTAATCAAATATTGTAGATATATATATATATATAAACTAGGGTTACTTAATACCCATACCTCACCGTTATCTAGTTATTGTAGTATTAACGCCCTTACCTATAATTATTATTCTATATATTATATATATATATTATATTATATGATAATATATAGGCACACAGATTTCGTCTTCTCCGTCTATATTAAATTTAGATGTGTCGTACATATCATTCACTATTATACTATTACCGCCAAAATATATACTTATCCGTTTATATATTTTTATATTTTATAATATATTTACTATTATTAATTCCAAAACCCTCCTTATACCCAATACCCTGATATAATTATATTTATTTATATTTTATAGCCGCAACCTATATTTATATATTATATTTAATATAATATTATATTTATATTCATATCAAAAACACGAAAGGTGTACAAAAAGCTTGTTTGTTAGAATAGATTTTTGACTTCTCCAATGTGAATGTCCTATAATCGACATATCTCTTTGAATAACATCTCTCTATATATCATTCACACTACTTTTCTTTAGACATCTTTTTTTCCTTCTCCCAGCTCTACTAACCCAGACTTAGCGTTTGCAAATGACTCAATCTACATAGTCTCACCAACTGTAATATAGGGCTCTCAGTTCTCCTTTGCAATTATTATTTTCAAGTCTTCTTATGAGTTCAGACATATATCAAAGCATGCGCCTTTGAAAATAAACATGAGCATCTTCCGCCAAAGATACGTTAAAATTACTGAATATGATCATATTTAATTTATGAGCAAGATCCGAAACTACTTGCCTCCTCATGTAAAGAATCACACGTTATAGAATACTTTCAATAGTATCTTTCGAAAATCCCTGGAAAGGATGAGTCTCGATAAGATTGACTGACTGATCGGGCATAGTATACATATATATCCTCGCGTAGTGCCGGTTGCGGATGCATTATATTGTGAATCTGTGAACTGTGGATGCAGAAATAAGCCGTCTGCTCAAACACACACCTCATCAACACAGATAGATGCTTGGGACAATGCACGGCCCTATGGCGTTACATCTTGGTGAAGCGGTTCTGATAGAGCCAAAATAGGAATAGACCCTAACCATATCGTAGCCATTGATACAACATACTTACTTGTAACGAATTACCAAAAGGTAAAGCAAATAAAACAAAAAAAACTCACCTATATGTTTATTAGAACGAGAAAGAAACTGATTCGAGAGAGAAGAGAGAAGAGAGAAGAGAAGACGAGACAGAGAAAAATCATGAGAAAGAGAGAGAGAAGAGTAAGAAGTTCATGTAGCACTCCATTATAACTTTGTGAACATTTCCTTTCATATATCCTTTGTTTTCTTTTAGTCATCTTGCAAGATCTACTTTCTTGCCTCCAAAATTAATCGTAACTTGACTACGATAATAATCAGAATCAACTAAATATATGTATCTATTTAATATTCTAATAATAAAATATAATATAATTATCACTATTATTATATACTATAGTATATAATATAGTATAATATATAATACCATAATATGAATATAAAAAGTGTTATAATAAATCATATAATTGAGCGGTATAATCTATAATAATATATATACATATAACATATAACTATACTAGAATATTAATATATATAAATATATTAATATAATTATTATTATATATTAGAATATATTAAATATATATATAAATATAAAAATATAATATAATATATTTATATATAATATATATTACTATAATATATAATGTATAATATAATACCGATATATAATATATAATAATAAAGATAAATAATAAATATATATATATAATATATATATATTATATTACATATATATATATAATAGATAAATAGTATATATTAATATATTAATATATATATTATATATATATAATATAAATTTATATATAGATATATATATATAGTAATATATATATATTATATAAATATATATACTGATATAATAATAATAATATATATATAATATAGTATTAAATTATTACTATATAATATTAGATATATATATAATAAATATATAATATATAGATAAAAATAAAATAATATAATATAGTATTATAATATATATTATATATAATAATATATATATATAATATAATAATATAAAATATTAAAATTAATATATTATATTATATATGAATATTATTAAATATATATTATATAGATAATTATATATTATATATAATATGTATATATGTATATTATAATATATATATATATTAATTATAAATATATAATAAAATAATATATATAAAATATAATATATGAATATATCAATATATATGACCCGTATAATATATGTTCTTAAAAGTATAATATAATTTAATACTGATCATACATCAAATACTCTACCGATACTTTACTACGATACCCTATAATTATAATATATTATCTTTTTCATTTTTTTCTATTTATCTTCCTCTTTTTATGATTCTTTCATCCTGTCAGCCGCGAAAGCGTCTTTCTCCAGACATCCCTCTGCTGGCACTATTCCTCTTCTCTTTAGTACTCTATATTTGGTACTGACATCTTCCAGAGAGTCCTCCACCGACTCCGCCCATCATTTTCTTCGGTCTTCCCCTTGGTCCCCTCTGCTCCTCCCTCCAATCCCACCCTCGTCTTTTCGGCCCTTCTGACAACTGCATCCAATACCTCTCCAGATATCTCACCCATCTCAATCTCCCCAACTCACATCCGACCTCCCTTCAGTATCATTCTTCACCCCACCTACATCTTCTCTCACTATCGCATTCCACATTTCCGATTATTATGTACTCTCCATACTCTTTCAATATCATAAGTTCTTATATCACGCAGCACTCCGCCCCGCTGAACATCCCCAGCTATTTCCTAACTCTTCCTCTTTCTCGTCCGAAGTCTGTCCACCTCGTTTCAGCCTCCTACAGCCAGCAAGAGATCAGTCATACTGTATTTCAAAAATCAACTTTTTAACCTTCCGAACTCCTTACTCCCGAATGTAATTTAATCTTTTTCATCACGGGACATACCATATACAACTTTAAACAAACTAATTCTCCTTACTTTTCATTCTTCGTCTAATCTCTCCTCCACCTCTCTAACCCCCTCTGTAAAATTAACATCCTCGAGATTAATTGCATTCGGTATTCTCTCGCCAGTTCACCTGCCTCGCCCATCTCACCACACACCAATCATCCCCTCCTCAATTATCCTCGTTATTTAAAATCTCTGTCTTCTGTACTTTCATCCTCATCCCTGCTTCACTCCAACTCCTCTCCGCTAACACACTCCACACCTCTCGAATTCGCCCCATAACTTCTTCTACGCATCCAACATCCCCAGATCGTCGTTCACTATGGCCATTTATTCCCCTTCAAATTCTCCCAGTCTCTCCTCACTTTCCTTATCACCTAATAATATAGTAAAAATATAACAGCAGTAAAAGATAAAACACTCCCCTGCTTCATCCCTGTCACCTCAAAACCATCTATCGTTCTCGACTCAGTTCTACATTACAACGCTTTCTCATACATATATTGCCTCTATTAATCTACCCCTCATTTCCATAATTTCTCTTCCATAGCTCTCAGAGCTTTTGTCCTTGGCACCGATGCAAATGACATTTGCAAGTCATTGAACGCTACAAAAAATCTACTATGCCATTTTTCCAGCATCAATACTCCGAGACCACGTACAACTACCACCCCATATTGATATCACCATCACCATCTAATTCTTAGTGTGAATAGAAGGATCCGTCGTTCCTCTTCCTCTTCAATACACCCGTACTGCTATCTAATATATATATAATATAAATAAATATTAATATAAAATAAATATTATATAATAATATTATATACCTTATTATATTAATAGTAGATAATTACAACTTATTATTCTGCCGAAGTCATGAAAGTAACAACAATATAATTATTATAACATCTAGCCTACTACTCACATATAAGCGACCTACGTGCATATTGCGTTCCATCACTCTATGTGATATGTTATATATACTATATACGTCCAGCTGCCTACTTATCAGGTGGTCTTCTATAATATGCACTCTCGCTATGTATCCATACTAACCCATGTCATCATGTCGCCGAAATGGCCCAGCGGCTGCGATTATATATATATATGCTATATATTATATAAGATATATATTAATATATATTAATATATTATACCTAGTATATATAATATATATATAGTATATATATAAATATAGTACTCGTGTATCTTATAATTATGGTAATATACATATATATATATCAGAGTATATATATATAATTATATTAGATATATATATTTATATATAAATACATAATTTATAAGTACACGTAATAGTATTATTATACATATTTATGATATTTCATTATATAAACCGGGTCAAAATATAATGGTCGTTCAGGAATACTAGGTAATTTACTCATTAAAATATAGTGCATATGATAATAATATTAATATAAAATAAAATATTCCTTTTATATGAGATGATAAGCGAATATATTTTAATATACTTAGGATAATTATCGTTCTATTCATTTAGCCTAATTAATTAAATAGCTACTATTATTAGGGTATTAGGTTTATTACCCATCATCATTAGACTAGAAGTAATCATTAAATGAGTATATTATATATAATTATGCATCCGTTATTCCTACTCCTGCGTCGTACGTCTTTATATAATATATCCCGCAACCGAACAGCGCTGTCTCTTTCTGCAATAGATTACACTATACGTACTATATACTACCATACTATGAATCCACCTATACGTAGCTTATATCAATTATAATATATACAATATATTATATAAAATCGACATATATACTAAATATTAAGTAATAAATTATGTCATACATATATATTAAATTTATTAGATATAGTTTTAAAGTATTTCCAAGATTATTTAGTATAGTTAGTATATTATTTGAAGTAAAATTATAAATATATATACGAAAGCCAATAATTTGGAAGGAGTGTATGAGCGAAGATGATCCCGCGACTACTGAAGATACTATACGTAGTATAGAATAAGAGGAAGAGAACGACACTCTCATTATTCAGACTGAGGAATGTCTCGGAAGAAGATGCTGATATGCAGATATCTTTCGCTTCATTGATCTGCAAAAGTCCATTTTGATACGAGTGCCTAGAGGAAAAAGCTCTTGAGAGCTCATTGGCACACACACACCTATGGATCTGAATGGTAGACTAAAGAACGCAAATTAAAAAGTATCTTTACTTGAGCTAGTTTTGTACATGTTTAAAACTGTAGTGCAGTAAAACGATAGAATGATTTATGTGAGAAACAGGATGTAAAGCAGGGGAATTTTATCTCCAAATCTTGTTACTTAATATTACTTCATTAGAGACTTTTCTGTGATTTATTCTTACACTCCGGATCGTGTGAACTCACATAGCATTCACTATTACGACCGTGATAAGAAAACTGGGAAAGGAAGAAACTGGAGAATTTGCGGGACATAATGACATGATAGCGGACGATTGCTAGACTATATTAGTTGTACTAGAATGGTTTATGCGAGAGTTGTAGAAAGCATCGGTATGAGATGAACTACAGAAGACAGAGATATTAACAGTAACCAGGAAATAATATGAGAGATGGGTATGAGGATTGATGATGAAGAGAGATGAGATGTAAGACTAGTGTGATAAATTACTTGAATATCTCGAGATACGTTTAACAGAAGGGAGGAAAGTGTTAGAGATATACGCGAAAGAATTGAAAAGTATGATTAGTTTATGAAAAGCGGTTAGTGCCCTATGATCGAAGATAGAAACATCGGTAACTAGAGGTTAAAAATTGATTTCTTCAACAGCTATACTGACTCCGACACGCTTACGAGCAGAACATATGGACAACGAGAGCTGAGAAGGAAGGAGAGTAGAAATACAGAGCTCCGCGAGATGAGGTTATTAACACACAAAGATGGAAAAAGATTAGGAGAACAGATTGAAGACATGAAGTAATTAAGATATAGTGGACAGAGGTTGCAAAGCAAGAAATGGATACTGAAGATGGCACCCTGTGGGAGAATGGATATGTGGGGATATCTGGATGAGATGGAGCAGGAGAAGATGCCGAAATAGAATATGGATGGACACAGAGTTACAGAAGACTCGAAGGGCGGCGAGAAGACCAGAAGTTGATGGGCGGCAGATCAGCTGAGAGGTCTCTTCTATGAATCATGTACAGCTTAGCAAAAATGAGATGTCTGAAAGAAGAGAATTAGTTAGCAGCCGAGAGGGAGTCTGGAGAAAGATTGCTTTTTGCAGCGGCTGACAGGTATTTGAAGAACCTCCAGGAAGAGATCTAGTGAACGTAAGTTCACGTCCTTCTGAACTGCGTTCCCCTTATTCACACTGTTATGTATATAGAGTAGCTCTTCATATATATCTTATATTCTAATATATATATATATATTATTATCTATATTATATATATTATATAATTATATATATATATATATATTATATAATATAATATATATATATATATAATATAAAATAATGTATAATTATATAATGCGTATTCTAACTGCCCTGAACCGCAGCATGAAAATTTTGTTCCATCTATAATGACAGTATGTATCTGTATCTCACAAAGTTACCAGTCTCTCGTATAAGCCGATTCCTACTGACGATTGCGCAGTACAAAAATTTACGATTCGCCATTCCGAATTCCACGATTTCTATCGAATTCGACAGTTCACACTATAAATCATTTTCTTCCAATTTTTCTGAAAATTATAAATTAGTAGTAGAAGTAGCATTAGTAGTGGTATTATTATATTTTTAAATATACTGCTAAAGATTATAGGTGTTAATATATATACTACTTAGTATATTATTATTATTCATATTACTATTATTAATAACATAACATCCTAAATTTATATTATAAACTATTATATAAATATACTATATATTTATATACTATATAACCTACACTCAAACATATAATATATACCATGTATACATACTAAAACCGCTATACCCACATCACACATATAATACTATAAATTATACTTATTTACTTATGCCCAATAATAATATAATATACCTAATATTTAATATTATATTGCTGAAATATATTTAACATAGTATTCTTTAACTATATATTAATTTATGAGTACTATAATTTTAATGGTCAAAGATATATATATATATACTCATAAAATATATTCAGATTATACTTATATTCCTATATTATTACCTACATAATATGATATTGAATAAGTTCCGTCCATTCCATTCTGAGTTCATATGACCACCCTCTCTTATCACACTCTTCTAACCGATATATATACTAATAGGTATGCTCTACATCTCCCACACTGACATATATACGATATATCTACATATTATTATCTATAATCATAATGTTATTACTTTCGTCACTATCATATCCTATCAATCTACTCATATATCATATATAATATACCTTACAGCACTTATATAGTGATATATAGATCTACTCATCTTTAATATTAATACTCTTTTATATCAAATTTATTGTCTAATTTTTGTTTAATAAAAAAAATATCATTTAACGTAAATTTGCACGAATATATTTACTATTCATAAAATTATAAATTTTCGGTAGCAAAGCTATGACTCATTAAATTTGTATAGATGCAAAAACTAATAAACACTTTCCGTATTTCTGAGTGCATCCGATTTTTATAAGAAGATAAATATGATCAATCCGATTTCTGAGAGTTAATTCACTTTCCACGTATAAAGGAAGGCGAAAGCTAAATATTTTTTCTAGCAAGACACCCATAATGCATGATAGAGGTGCTCTTATATTCGATGGCCACCATATGTAAGGGACCTTTCATGAATTTTTAATAAGTATTCATATTTAATATTTGGCTGATTCTACTTTAAAACATAATTCCATATTTTTAATTATAAAAAAGAACATATGGTCTTTCTCCTTAGGAATAGAGTTTCTTTCGCTGTATTTAAATCTTTTACTCTTTAATCCAAAAAAACAGCTTCAAAACTGCAAGTTAAAAACAATTATCTTCAGTATCACTTCTTTCGCCCCATTCTGCTATAAATGAGAAGAATCTGAAAATTGATTTAACGTTATGTGAGAAACTGTCCTTTCCTTTCCCCTTTATACAACTATATTCTTCGCCACATACCAGTTGGGCCTTAAGAATATCATTACACCTTTTCATAATTTGTTACGCTATAATCCCACTCCCAAGTAATGCCCACCTCACCACCGTTTATATATTGCCCCATGATGTTCAAAGCATAGCCTTATCAAGTCAACAAGTTCTTATCAGAAAAGTAAATGCTGAGACCTCATATGATTTTAACTGATTTATCTCAATGCAATGTTGTAATTCCATAGTTGTTTTAAACGAGTCCATTTTTTTTACTGAACTTCTATTCAAAATAAAAACTCTGCAACATCCACTTTAAAATCATATTTGCTTGTTGCCGATATGCCATTTGAATGATTAACCTGAAGGACCTTCTAAAAACTTATTTCTGTACAAAATCCCAATCAACCAATTTAAGAAGATATTTTGCTCTCCAGCAAACTTTTAACAAATGCCTTCCTGTTGTTTTCTGTTAATTGCATGCAGTTATTGAATGATAAAACCCCGTGCAATGTATGTATATTATCCCGCAGAAGCCGTGCATTTTGCGCAAATTTTTTTAAACACCTAAATCAAATTTAAGAATAATATTTGTTACACATTTTAAATGTAACCTCAAAACTTTCGAAATATGTATTTGAGCAAAAAATTATTTAAAGAATCAAATAAATAAAATTGATTTTCAGATAATGATATTTCCAAAGAATCGTCAAAAAGAAATCGCTACACTATATCTTGAAACCCCATTCCTGATTCTTAACAGATTCCAGATTGACCTGAAAAACAAACAGTAAGAGTCTTCCATACCCTCCGAATACCATGAGAATGATTGCCGATCCGAATTTAATCGTATTCCCTATCACTAAATAAAACACCTCCTAAATGATCGCTCAATTTACTTCCACAAATTCAAAATCCTTTTTAAAATATTTTCTAACACCGAAAAGGATAAATCCTGAAAAAAGCAATTCTCAAACAGAGAGCCCTCTCTTATCCCTAGTATCTTACTAATCAAATCCTAAAACACTTTACACTTACGCTATACTGTGTTATTTTATATTAGTATATAATGTATTCAAGCAACTGTATCTTAATCTTCGGATTCTTTCCATATGTCTCATTTTTTTATAACCCTATCTAGCATAAGATGATATTTCCATATTATAATTAGTTTCCATCAACTGATCATCAATATGTTGTTTAAAAAAGGATGAATTTGTTTCTTTTCTAACTTTTACATCTGACAGATATTCGAATGTCGCATATCGGGTGCATCACAAAGAACTTTCCAATGAACTTTATTCAGTATTTAAAATTATTTACATTTTTCTAATTTGTAGTATCTAGTGTGAATTTTCCATATTGATGGAGTGTTTCTAAAGAGTTTTCATCTCTCATGTGACATCAAAACTTATGCTTCACCCTAGCTTGCAAATTGTGTTTGTAAACTATTTTTTATCTTCATACCAACTTGTCCATTTGCTTCCTTGATGCAATTCCAACTAATTTACCACATTGTGCCGAACATAATAATGATTACCGTTCAACCGACTAAATAAACAGCCACAACAGATGCGCAGCTTCACAAACAGCTAAGCTTATAATCTCATGTCCATCAAGACATGATAAGATCAAAATACACTGAAATTAAAATATCTTTGCATGAACCACAGAAATCTACTACAACCCCACCTCTAAATTAAGATCAAACAAATCCCCCCAAAAACTCAGCGATCTATCTTATATCGCATAATCTATGCACCCAGTGGTTATTAACAATCAAATACTGGCTAACCAAGTCACTATGTACCCTTATGAAATTGATAACAACGATACACACGATATGCTAAATGATTTTTTGCATAACTATGAATCCTTCACGGGTATTAATTGTAAAAATAATTTAGAAAACACCATACCTGTACTATAAAAGTAACAACTAAAGTAACTTATATAGAGTAATTTCCTAATTCTATTCACACCCCATTATTGGTATTAATTATTCAGAAAATATATTAATTATTAATATTCATTATTTGTTTAATAGATTATCTTATTATTATTAATCTATACTATATATTATTTAGTTATATTATTCTATTATTATTGAATTATAAATTATAAATATTATAATTTTATTATTATAATTACAATTAATAATTAACCTAGATATAAATATAAAAATCTATTTTTAATTATTATAAATCCTCTAATTAAAATTATTAAAAGTTTTAAGATAATAATTTTAATTCAAACTAATTATTAGTTTGTATTATTATCTCATCACTCTCATTATAATAATATTTTGAGTCTTATTCAATATATATAATTATATTACCGCAAGTCTATTATATATTCATCCACTATTAATAGAGTATAGATTATATTATCTCGCGGCTTCTTCATTATTATTTTAATTTTTTTTATTAATATATTATCACCTTTATAACGATATAGATAGGATTCATTATTTTTTTACTTCTAGATACCAAAACTTAGTTCTCTAGTTACATTTCAATTCCTAGACTCATATTATTGAATCTCTCAATTAACCAAACTATATCTTATTAATAATTTCTATTAGTCGCCTCTTCTATATCTAAATTGTTACTTTCAAATTTTCTAATCCACCATAACTATTTATCTAATTTTACAGTAAAATACTCTCACTCATGGCAACGTAAAAGAAACCCTATTCTTGTTTTGTCTGGGTGTATTATATATAGCAAAACGACTTCTTCATAATGGTTGGCGATTGGATATTTCAACTTGGGATACGTTACGTATATGGCTGTTATTATTTGGGCAATTACTAACTCTTTAGTGTAATATAACTGCTTTTTACTATTGAATTAGGGGTACTAATAACGTAACAGTAATCTAGATTTCCGTAAGATAACAAAAACTCACTAGATGATTCTCAGAACACAAAATAGTAAACATGCTCATTAACGGCATTGAATAGGGCAATCAAGTCTGAAATTAAAATCATAATTAAAACTAATCAATTTATCTAAATATAAAACATTAATATATAATTAAACTGTAACTAACTTGATAGAGATAAAAAAAATAATCTAACTAGAAGAATGAAACTTTCCAGAAACCGACAGTGCTTTATCTGTAATATGGGAGAATTATATATATACCACAAGCTAAAATGAACCATGACATTAATATATAATTTAAAAGTATTTTTATCTAATTAGTTATTGCCGTCAGAGAGAAATATCTTTCTCACCCAATTAATATTCGTATCTTATAATCACTTATTATATTATTAATTTATATAGTATATATATTATCTATAATTTTATAATAGATATATTTTTTATATTAATATTCTGTCTATCTATAAGCATTATCCCTATTTGATAATGACGGGGCTATATGCATCCCTAGATGCTCACCGCACTCACAAACGTGTACATAACATAAAAAGACGATCGAAACCAGGTATTTATCCCTTAAAAAAAGCATTAAAGTCATTTTATGTATAATTATAGAATACTACCTTGTCATCCTTGTTCTACTATATACCATTTTCTCTATATGTTAAAGAATTAGGATAAAATTGAACTAAATAAATTTGATGTAAAATGTTCATAGTCTAGTAATTTGTTGATATGTTGTTTTTATCTCACATTATTCACTAAAACTCTCAAATACCTTTTTTTATAGATATCTAACTTATCTATTTATTTAATTTAAATTAAATACTTAATACTAAATATTGGTTAATAAGATATTAATTATATATATATATTAATATAATTTATCTTATTAATAATTAAATCTATGATTCTCCAGGCCACCATATATTATAATTATTTAAATATCTATTTATCTAGAATTTTCAGGATAGTAAAAATAATTCCCTTTAAACTAATTTACATTTCATGGTTTTTAGAAGAGTAATTATTACAAATATTTTTATTATCCAATTAAAATATTAAAAATTATTCATTTTCCAACTATTATCAATTATTTTTATTTATTAACAACATTATATATTATTATTTTAGTATTAATTATTATTATATTTTATTATTATATTATTATTTTATCTTGTAAAGATCATTCAAAATATTGGCATAGCCTAAAAAATCATCAATAGTTTTCCCTATAAATTCCGTATTTACCTTTCCACTACGCGCCATCTGCTCATCTAAAAGACGTGTGTTATATAAATTCAGTGTATCATATCGTTAATGCGCATTATTATTAATAATGTAATTGTTTATATCTCTTTCTCCCGAGGATATTAGTCGTACCTCTGTGAATTACATAAACCATGTATAGTGAAATTAAATTAGCTCCACCATTCCTAAAGACCCAATTACTTAATAATTTAAATTTAATTATACTGCAATCTTTATAATTAATAGGGCTTTCAAAAGAAACAAACACTTTTTCGTTGAATTAGTTAGCCCCCATTTTAGAAAAACTGCCACAAGTAAACAGTAGCTTTGTCCTGAGCTAACAACAGCAGGAGGACGGATTGGTCAACAGGGGATGAATAGGATATTGCTTGCATTCTGTAATAAAATATTGAAATCTGATTTATTTATACTAATTATTGTTTTATTACTGTTAGTTGTACTTAAAATTGTTGAAACGTATTATAATATTATATAATGCTTTTATACTGCAATATTGAACATTATCATTATCATTTTGTTAACAATTACTCATTATCATTACTCATATATCCATTATCATTGTTGTTGTTGTTTTGTGTAGATTCTGTTTGTAGATGTGTGTTGCTTGTTTTGTTGTTGTTTTTTGTGTTGTGGTTGTTGTTGTTTTGTATTGTTGTTTGTGTTGTTGTGTTGTTGTTGTAAGACAGCCACATTTTTATAAATCTTTTGATATTACTATTATCTATAATATTATTTGTAGTAGTATATTTCCTTATTATTTATAATATTATCATTATGTATTATTATCATTATATTATTATTATTATTATTATCTATTATTATTATATTATATATTATATTATTATTATTATTAGTTATTATTATTAATTTTATTATTATTATATTATTATATTATTATTATTATAATATTATATTATTATTATATTATTATATTATTATTTATATTCCATATATTTTTATTCATTATTAATTATTATCTATTTCATTATTATTATTATTATTATTATATTAGATCTTATTATTATTATTATATTATTATTAATTATTATTATTATTTTATTATTGCTGTTTAGAAAATGAATAAAGCATCTTAAAGTATGCTATCATCAAATTTATACTGTTTAGTATTAATTTTAGTCTATTACTGTTGATTTGTATTATGTTTTTTTTTATTATTATTATTTCCCCACATCATTTCTTTTGTTTGATTGATTGATTGATCCTTATTATTATTATTATATATTATTATCCTCATCCTTTCATTTTTATTATCATCTCATTATTTTTTTTGGCTCAATGGACGAAAAACGTCCCCTTAGTAGCCCTTTTCTCGTCTAAAAGCCAATAAAAATCAATCCACTAATATTATTATTATTATATATTAATTATATTATTATATATTATTATTATTATTATATTATTTATTTTTATTATTTATGATTGATTATTTATTATTTATTATATATTATTATTTATTATTATTATGTAAAGCAACTTTTTACTCTGTTTTTACCCAAGTATTTTTAATTTTTTATTATTACTTAATTATTATTATTATTATTAATTTTATTATTAATTATTATTAATATATTAATTATTATTATTATTTTATTATTATTATTATTGCGATATGGACATCATTTCATAAGATTAAGTAACTTTTTTTTTCCCATGTTGCAAAATAGCAAGTTCAAAAATATAAAAGAAATTGGGGGAGTAATCTAATTTTTTTCGTAATCTTTGTGAGTGCATAATTCGGAGTAGTGAACAAATTTACTAAGCACTGAACAGAAGTACTCATTTACTATAATAGTAGTAGAAGTATTGGTAGTAGAGATATTATGTAGCAACATTTGTTGACAGTCTTCCTTCTTTAAAATTTTAACCTCATTTTTTTCACAAATTTACAAATCTCTCTCTCTCTCTCTCTCTTCTCTCTCTCTCTTCTCTCTTCTCTCTCTCTCTCTCTCTCTTCTCTCTCTCTCTCTCTCTCTCATTCTTATATTTTTTCTCATGGAATTTGTTTCTCTCTCTTTCTCTCTCTCTCTTCTCTCTCTCTCGTCTCTCTCTCTCTCTCTCTCCTCCTCTCTCTCTCCTCTCTCTCCTCTCTCTCTCTCTCTTCTCTCTCTCTCTCTCTCTCTCTCTCTCTCTCCACACCACTGTCTCTATTCTCAGCCAATCTATTCCCTCGAATCACCCGAGGACTTGTAATTCTGAACATTTTATTCACCAGACTATTGATTACTATCCTTTTTTATTCTTATTCTTGCAACCTCTTATACGAAGAGGAACTAAATATAATTTTTTCTACATGCATTTTATTATCATTTATTAGAAGGTCAATTTGTGCACCTTGTCCTCACTTTTCCGTACAGCTTAATGTATTTATTACTAGATTGGTATTTTTTAACTACATTTTCTCCATCCCGAAAACTTCTTTCAAAACTTTCATTTTTAAATCAGTAGCTTTTATTTCATTTCTTAGTCTTTTTAATTAGTTTTCGAATTTAAATTTCATGTTTTTCTATGACTTTAGTATACTATATATATTATAATTTATTATATTATTATATATCTTATATATATATATAATATATATAATATATGAAATATTACCTTATAGTAATTTAGTTCCTTGTAATATAGCTTAGTATATAGTCTATATATATATATAGATATAAATAGCCCTATATATATATATATAATGTAATATGGAAAGCTCAAAAGGAATTTCTGACACCAATTTGGTTCAACTAATAAAAAATTCCAACTTTGATTTACCATATCTCTTATACAAATCATAATTAGAAATTATAGCTTCATACCAGAAATGGAAATTTTAGAGGCATTAAAACTTTCGGTTACTTTATTTGTTCTTTTATGCTTGGTTCTTTCCCTGTCTAACTTAATTTTTATCGTCCTACTCTATTTTTGTAGATTTTTTTCCCCCACCACTTTTCCTTTGATAATTTATTGCAATTTTTCTAAGCAAACTGGCACATTATGCGTTACTTCTCAAGACATTTTTTATTATCCCAAAATACTTATGGAAGTGTTAAATAGCCTACACAGAGCAGCACCACATAGTACTCTTTCAGTTACTGAGACATTTAAAATCGATCATGATAGTTAATAAAATGATTTATTCATATGCTGATTTTGTATTATAGATCCTATATACGTATATTATTAGTTTAATTAATCTTAAATTAATTTAGATCTATTACTGAACCATATCCTAAACAGTTAATATTCAAAACCTACAAACGTATACAAAGCATATTCATATTTAGTCATAAAAATTTGGAGATAGCAAATATGTATAGTTTTAGATGACAAATATATACGCCCAAACAAAAAATAAAACATAAAAATTTCTCTTTTAAACTAGTTACCCCTAATTTAAAGCACTAGCAGAAATTTCCTGGATTATTTTTCCTTAAATTGCAATATTCTATACTGGGCAAAATAATGATAAGTACTTAATCTTGAAAAGGCTCATGTAAATAAATGGATTACTTTATTTCTGATATTAAATTTTAACGTCAGATATAAAAAATCAGATTCAGATCCTTGCTACTATTATTGCCATGTCATCGAAGGTAACATATTGCAAACATAAATCAAATCATTTTTGTTTTTCTGATACTCCAATTTTCAAGTTCAATCTTTCCTATCTTCAGCAATGTTTAAATAAATGGTCACATTTTTGAACTAAACTTCCCTGACTTTTCATCGGCTTAGAACGCTTCAAAGGATTACTCAGAATATTCTCTATAGTTTATTCATCTTACTCGAACCTCAATATATGTCCATCTTTTGACATGTAATGAATAAAGTTTAGTCTCGGGTCTGAATAAACTTACACTTCTCTTTGTTTATTTGTAAATAAAGATACAGATTTCCAGCAATTACTTTATTTTCTCATTGTTCTCCTAATTCCTAATTCCTGACACACTCACTTGCACTCCAATCCGCATAAATATATACATAGTTTATATATGAATATATAAAATATAAATATATAACCTATATATAACAATCAGTTATAATATAATTTAGCACCATATATATAAAGCTATTGGCATAACTCATAAGTTAAACCATGAAAATAAAACTAAACATAATATATATATAATATATTATTTAAAGTGAGGAACCCGTCAACTAATCATACTAGTTAGTCTAGATTAGTATGGTACGTAGCTCTCATCTAGTTAGGTCTATGTTTACGGCATCGTCGATTCACATAGGTTAGATCTTGGTTTAGGTTTCTGCTAGTTCAGGTTATGATAAGATTTACTCACAGATTTACTCTGTGTATACTTAACAAAACTTATCATAACACTGAACTTGCAGTTTCCTAGAGAGAAATCTAACATATTTGGATCAATGGTAACATTATAAACCAAAATCTAACTTAGATGGATCGACGGTGCCCTAAACCAAAACCTAACCTAATGATTGGACGAACACCGTAAAGCCCCTTAGTACCCCGTAACCCTATATGAATCTAGGTTGACTTAAACCTTTACCTATCTGTGTATATTTAACAAAACTTATCTTAATCTCTAGGTTTATATTCGGATTTTTTGAAGGATGTTAGAGGAAGTTTATCTTTAAATTATAAATTTGATTTAAAAATTATTTACTTAATTTTTAAGTATTTATTTTAAAGATTTAAATTTTTTTTTCTAGTAGATGACTGTTATAAAATGGGAGATCATAGAATTTCGGCAGATCACATATTGCAAGAGGCAGTATATATATATATTATTATAGTTTAACTATATATATTAACTACAGGTATACTCAGTGAGGTATATTTAACGTATCACTCAGATAGATATTATTAGTTATATGAATATTATTTAATAATATTATTAATATAATCTATATTAATATATAACTGACTATGTACATATAGCTAAATATTATAGTATAGTACCCTTTTTAATCTTTATACCGCACCGTCACTTTTAATTACTAACTATAGTACAGTCTGCGCTATACTATAAGCGTACTAGTAACTATTATATATTAGATATAATATACGTGGTATATTTTAACTATAATACTATATCATAATATAATATAGATAATATATATACATATATATATATAATTATATATAAATAGTAAATATATATATAATAATGTATAATATATTTATATATTTATTCTTTATATTATATATGATATATATATTATTATTAGTATTTTTTATATATTTTAGCTAATTTTTATTTCATATTTATATTATTCTTTCTTAGAGACGGCTTCTGACTTGAATTGATTTATTCATAATTCTTTATTTACTACACACTAATCCTTATTTATATCTAAGTGGTATAATTATTACAAATCGAAAGTGGACGAAAGGCCATGAAAGAAGAAACCTCTCAGTTGATCCCGAATGACACGATTTAAATACATTGATGTTTTTATGACTCTTTAAAATTTAAAACTCGAAAGATAAAAAACCAATTCACTTGGGAAAATACAATAGTTTATACGTATTTCGAAATTGTTTATCTTTTGCTCTGTTAATTTACTATAGAATCCATTATACCGTACGCGGATCTTAGATTATACTTTAAACATAGGTCTCTTATATTTAAATATAATAATAAATTATAGTGTGGGTAGTAAAATACTTACTATATATTATAATTATATATATTATTATTTATTTAATATATACTTATATATGTATAATATTATATAGATTATTTTTATATATTTATTATAATGACTTGAACTACTCTATAGGTGCTGAATATCAGGTATTATATAGATAGATTTACCGTGCTATATAACAATTATATATATATATATTATATATAATTATAATACTTATATTAATTACTAGTAATATTTTTATTTTTATTATAGCTAATATATATATAATATATAATATATACCCTGCAGTATAATTATCGTTATATTACGTGTCAAGTTATATATATATATTATATAAAAAGTGGATAAATTTTTTTTTAATAACTCGATAACGTTCGGAATGGGTTCGTTTCTTCGTTCTTTTCATAGGATGTTGGATTGGTCCCGCTTCTTTTGTCATCCCAGTTTTCTCTAACCTATATATACGATATTATTAGTCTATAAATTATTATTATTAGTATATGTATACATATAATAATATATATAGATATAATATAAATATATAGAGAAGTATTTTTAATAATAATACTTATTAATATAACTATAGATATTATAATATGACTCGTAAACATTGTGGTTACAAGGTTATGGAGGGGTTTTCATTCCTGTCCTTCCCTGTCCTAAGATTTTAAAGTTATGATTAATTTCATTGCTCAATAAACGGCAGATTAATAAAAAATTTTTGAACGTATATATACGAGCGGAAACTACGGCGACAAGATAATAAGGAAAAAAAAGATAATTATATAGCGCCTATATACTCACCTAATATTACTAGACTCTTACTAATATTATACTATAACTACACAATAACCAATAATAGTCACCTATAAATCATACTATACTTACAACTGATTAATACTTAATATATACTTATACCAGTAGAGATACGTTAATCTATACTTATTAAATTATCATTACACACTATAATTGAGTTTTAAAGGCATTAGTTGATAATGTATAATACTATAAGATTATTATTATATAGTTATAATTATGAGTTATTTTGAAATTTTATTAGATACCATATAAAAATGTTCGTAGATTAATCTTTTATTATAGATATAAATGAGACGAATACCTATAATGAATTATATTAACTTGCATCAGTTTACACGTTTCTGAGCCTTTTTAATTATAGTATTAAACATATCCTTATGTTAGTCTGATTATTTATTGTACAGTTATGTATCAGTAATATGGAATAATTAGTTCTTTCCGCTAATTTCTTGGATATTTATATTATATTAGCTAATTTGCGTATTACTGTTGGTTAATTACTAATCGTCTATAATTTATGTTTCAAAATATTCTAGATGTACGTTTCATTTTTGATTGAACAAATCCCTTTTTCGTCGTATATACGTTTCACCTGTTATAACAAATGTGTGGGAATTAAAAATAATGCTTAACATAAATAATTATATGATCAACGTTTGAAGAACATTAATACAAGATAACTAATTCGGCTATCTAAATGAATTATATTTGATGAGAAAGTCCTGAAGGATTTATCTGTTGAAACTAGGCACCAAATATGTTTCAGGTAAAAAATTGGGAAAATCTTTATAGAAAGCGGGTTAAAATGTACTAGCCTCACATTGAAGATATCTGGAATAACTCCGACAAAACACAAACGCACTCACCGCCATACTGATCGCTCACAAGGGTTTAGTTAATCACGCAAAACAGTGGTGTATCCCGCTGTATAATGGAACCATATCAATTATATTATACACAGTACGAACTTTAACATGTATCTTAGAGCCATGCATGGTGAATATCAAATATCATATTAATCATCGTATGGCATACTTGTACCTGCACTTAGGGTATTAGTTACTATTAAGTTTATTATGATCGTATAACATTTTGTTAATAGGATAGTTTTTACTCCTAATCCTCATAACTGATAAGTGAACGAAACCTTAAATAGATTATAAAAAAACAGGATAAAGATAAGATTAATTAGTGGTAATATAGTAAATTGATGCCGTTCTTTTTTATATATTGCTCACTCCATTGTACGTGGAAGCCTTTATTCGATTTGTTTAAGATATAGAGAGAGAACGCTAAGCTTATAGATGATAATATTATATACTATCTTAGTTATAATGTTTTATTTTAATGTAAAATTTTTCTCTATTAAAAAAAATTCCCCTATGTTTATAGTTGAATGTAATCGGTTCTACTTAATTATATATTTTATTAGATTTACGGAAAAATAAATATTAAATTAAATGGTTAAATAGAATAATATGGTCAAGTTTTTGACTACCCTTTGAGTTCATATATGAGTATTTGGTAGCTAATTTATACCTGTCGAACTCCCTGAAATGATAATTAAATTTATATTCCTTTGGACTAGAACAACGGCCAAAACAAATCTAGAAAGAAAAGATATTTAAAACTTGATTTGGGGATATTATTACGCTTTATTGTGATATTTTATTTTATATTTATATGTATTATATATATATATATTATATATATATATTTTAATAATAATATTTTAATATATGTATATATATTAATATATATAATATATATATTATTTAGTAATATAAATATATGATATTATATATTATATTATTAAATAATATAATCTTAATTATATCTATATTAAATTGAGCGGCATCGCCTAATTACATAATACGTAAATATCTAATCGTTACTTGTAGATTGGGGGTCGTATTAGTGAATTGAGTCTGTAGTTAACGAATATTTAGCCCTAATATTAGTTAATAAAGGGAAATTACTATTAGTCCTCGTTCTCAAGTCCCCTGTGAAGTCCTGTGAATAGTTAAACTGATTAACATAGACTGAACATCTCTGACTACTACTACTTACTCAATAATATACTAAAGGTACGCCACTATACAATAAATAAAATACAGTAATAAAAAAAATTTCTTACTTTACTTGTCATTGAAGCTAACCTTCCTATATCATAAGTCCTGACCTCAGATGATTACTATGCACCGGTGGCGAGAGAGAGAATATATACTATACTACTACTACTACTCCGTGCTGACATTACTCTCTATTTTTCTGTGTGGGTGTTACTGCTTTTTACTTGTTACTTTGACTTCTCTGCTCTTATTTTATTGGAAATCTATTTATAATCTCTATCTCTGGTATGTTTTCTCTTTTAATATTATTGAATTTTTTCAACAGTTATTATATATTTACAAAGTAGACAAAATATTCAACAGGACCAGGTTCTACATTTATTTTTATATTTTTTTTTTGTTATTTGATAAAAAATTTATCAAGTGTGGTTTGTTTTTGAATCTTTTCAAAATTGTTCATAAATACGATGCATAATTGTCATTTACTAAATTAAGACACCCATTTGTTCTTTCTTTATCAGGAAGAGTCATTTCAAAAATTGTTTGAGCCTCTGTTCACTTCTTCAAAATGTCCTTTATTTTTCATTAGATGGCATTCTTTCCAGTGGTTGTTGATCCTCCTTTTCCTCTTCTGATAGCTCCTCGGATGCCAGTTTCTGCTGCTTTGCCAGAAGTTCTTGCAGCTCCTCCATAAACAACTCCTCTTTATGTTCTTGTACTAGCTCCTTGGCATCATCAGTGTCCACCTGCAAACTTAAAGACTTGGCTATGGTGACAATTTCACCAACAACAAGATCTGCATGCACGCTGTAGTTCCTCTTGAAACTTCTTACATTCCATTTCCTCTATTATTATAGGCCATATTTTCATCCATGTAGATCGTAGTGTTCTTAAAGAGATATTTTGCCAAGAATTTTCAATTAGGTTTACACATGAAAAAATATTTTTATGCTCCTTCCAGAAGTCTCTGAGGGTTTGATATGTCTCTGACACCATCTGAAAGCACTTCTGGAGCAATTCTTTGGTGTAGAGCTTCTTGAAATTTGCAATAACCTGTTGGTCCATAAGTTGCTGGAGGGATGTCGTGTTTGGTGGAAGGAACTTTGTTGTTATTCATGGAAACTCCTCTGTTAACTCCTCTTCTAAATCTTCTGGAGGCGCCGGAGCATTGTTAATGAATAACAGAGCCTTCAAGATATTTGTTTACACTGGGACAGAAAATAAATCTGACCCACTCCAAAAAAGACCCTTGTGACCCAAGCTTTTGTGCTGGAGCGCCACTAGACACCTAGCCTATTCTTCATCACTAAGTTTTCTAAAGACTCTAGGGGTCTCAGAATGATTACCTTTCTGTACGTATGAAAAAATAGGAGTCCACGGGAACGTATATAATATAATTAATAGTTAGTTACTCGTACTACACCAACATAATTTCAGATTCCCTAGAAAAAAACGTCGGGAAGAAATTTGGGAATTAAAAAGAATTTTGGAATATCCTCTCTCTCTTTCTCTCTCTCTCGCTTCTCTCTCTCTCCTTATTATATATAATCCTCTACTTTATAATGAAGTTATATATCTTTAAAGAGTACAGGCCCGTTAGTATAGTACATGTATTATATATATTTATATGTTAGCTTATATTATAAAATACGAGTATACCGTTATCCTCACTGATTGTTAATGTGATAATATATAATATTATGATAATTGTAACTTGGTAAACGATGGTTGTGAGTTTTTAGATTATTATATTATTATCAACGTCCTGTAACCATATAATTATACTATCATATAACCATAGATATCAATTTCAAGTACCGACCACGAATCGTCACTTATTCTAGTTTATTATAGATATTTAATATTAATTATATATTAATATGATTATAGATAATATTATTTTAAATTTATAATATATTATAGATTATAATATATATTAATTTGTGTTATATATTAATTAATTGATAATCTTAAATATGATTAATTAGACGCCACAATTATTGACGATATGCTGTCATAGTATTAAATTACTTCGTGTTATATACATTTGTGTATATTATATTTTTTTTTTTTATTATTTTATTGTAATTATATTTAATTATTTTAATTAATTTTATTATTAATATATATTTTAGAAATTATTGTGTTTGTTTATATATATATATATATATATATAATATATATATATGTGTGTGTGTGTGCGCGTGTGTGTGTAGGTGTGTTTGTGTGTGTGTGTGTGTGTGTTTGTGAGAGCATGGGTGTTTGTGTGTGTGCTTTAGAATTAGATATAGAAAATTTCTATTTTTTTTTTCTTCAAAAATATCTGAACAATATTGCGCTTTAAATAGCGCATAATTTTTTCATTATCTTTATATTCAAATTTTGAACCTTCATTAATTTTCTTTTTTATTTTCACTTTAGTTTGCGTATGTCTGTGTTTATTTCTTTTTTTTATTTATTTGTTTGGTGTCTGTTAAAGGGCAATGTACTTTCTTTTTATTAATTAAAAATTCTTCATAATTCTAGCAGTAATTATTTGAATAGATCATTTTACTAATGGCTTCAATTAATATTCTTTTCTTCTTTGATAATTTTAAAGCATGTCTCAAACAGAGCTTGCAGTTAAATGAGCTCGGCAGTATTTTCCATAAATTCATTTGTTATTATATAAACCGGTGAGGTGGAGAGTGTTCGCAAGAACCGGTAAGTAACTCTTTTGTTTATTAAATTAAACATGAAAACGAACCGGTAGTTGCCGCTGTAGTTGATCTTGTTTATTTTTGAGTAAAACATATAAAACGAAACCGATAGTAACTTTTTGTTTACTTTATAATACATAGCATGAAAAGTACCGGTAGTTAACCCTTTTTTTCATTTTTTAAACAGGAAAATGAACCGGTAGTTGATTCTTTTGTTTATTCAATTAAACATGAAAACGAACCGGTAGTTAACTCTTCTTTTTCTTGATTTAACATGTAAACGGACCGGTAGCTAACTCTTTTGTTTATATGTTAAATATGAAAAAGAACCGGTTGTTAACTCTTCTGTTTATTTAATTAAAGTTGAAAACAAACCGGTAGTTAACTTTTTTGTTTATTATTAAACATGAAAAAGAACCGGTAGTTAACCCTTTTGTTTATTTGTTAAACATGAAAACGAACCTGTAGTTAACTTTTCTTTTTCTCTGATTTAAAAAAGTAACAACCCACCGTAGTTAACTCTTTCGTATCTGATAGGACATTAAAAAACCAACCTCTCTGTATTGACCTCTATGCTTTTGTTTCATTGAATGTTGAAAACAAACTCGTTTGTCAATATTTATTGTTTATTATATACTTAAATATCTTCGCAAAGAAGGGAATATACCTTTTCTCATTTATACAATTATAAAATTGATGTATTATCGATATCAGATAATAGAGTAATTTTCTTCACTCATGATAAGATTTATCAACAAGAAAATAATTGTCAGCAAATAACTCATCAAAATCTTGTAGTTAACAATTTCATTTTATTTTTAGATTTTAAATATAGTAAATATAGATTTTGAGATAAATTTAATGAACTTTTATTTATATATTTCTTTGTATGTATAATTCTGTTTTATTAGACTCTTTTTGTTTATAATTATAAAGTTTTGAAAGAAAATCCATTTTGTTAACTTTTTGGTTTATATTTATTTTTAAACTCATTAATAACAAGATTATTTATTAACTTCTTATTTATTTTATTATTATATATTATTCCTTTTTCTTAATATTATATTCATTGGTTCTACACTTTTTGTTTAATCTCTCTTTTGTTTATTTAATTAATTTTTCGTGCTCGAATGTGTGGTTTTCAAATTTTTGAAGTATTAGTATGTTAATTACATGAAAAAACACGGCTAGTTAAACTTTTACGACTAAAGCAGTAGAAATATCACAGTTTTTAAAAATGGCAGCTGAACTCTGATTATATCAAACTGTCTTCTGGCGGTCCATGGAATAATTTATCTACAATTATACTTAATATCTTCTCCAGAAGGGATGAAATATCTTTGGGGTTTTAATGGGAAAAATAATTATAGACTCAAGTGCTCAGATATAGCTATTAATAATTTTCTTCACTCATATGAATTATATTTTATCAACAAGAAATTAAATTGGTCAGGTCAAATAAACTAATATCATCAAAAATTAATATATTGTTCTCTTGTATGGTATAGATACTTTTTTATAATTTTCATATTTTTTATAATTTTTTTTGTAATTTAAATAATCTCATTATTTTTCTTTCTTCATCTCTCTCTTCTTCTCACACTCATCTCTCTCTCTCATCTATCTCTCTCTCTCTCCTCCTCTCTCTTCTCTGTCTCTCTCTCTCTAAATGCATCCTTCTCTCTTCTTTCGTCGTCTCAGAGCTACTTCTACGTCTCAGCTCTCTCTTGCTCTCCTCTCAACTTCTAATCATTCCCTTATACGTTTAACTTTTCTCATTCTCTTGCCTCTCATCTTTCTCACCTCTTGCATTCAAAGAATTTGTCTGGTTTTTAATTTCGCGTCTCTCGATCTCTCTCTCTTCTCTTCCTCTTTCTAACTCTCTCTCTAACCTCTCTCTCTCTACTCATCTCTCCCTCGTCTCTCTCTCTCAATTCTCCTCACCTCTCTCTCTTCTCTCTCTCTCAACCCCTGTCCCCCTTTCGTTATTATTTTATATTATAATTATATAATATATATATTTATTATATTATTAATATTATTATATTATAGTTATTATCTGATTATATTATTAATATTATTATATATATTATTTTATTATATTCTATAATATATATTAAATTATTATTATATGTTTTATTATATTTTAATATGTATTTTATAATTATTAATATTATATTTTTAAATATATATTATTATTATCACGCGAGATATCTTCTACTACATATATACCGTAGTATATATATATTATAGTATATATAGCCTGCATGTTTGCTTCTATCCTTAAATAGGTAATTATTTAAAACCTATTCATGAGAGAAGGTTAATAGATATAGTGTAGAGAGAATAGATTATATGAAGACCTATATAATATATAGTATATAATATATAGTAAGAGAGTATATGAGATTTATTGATATAGAGAGATGATATATATATATATATATATATATAGAATTAGGAGGAATATTATTATATATAATATATAATATATAGTATATAGATATAGAAAGATAATATATATATATAGTATATATATATAAATATAGAGTATATATATATAGGATAATATGAAGAGAAGTAAGTAAGAAGAATATATAGTATATAGTAAAGTATGAGTATAGTAAGTATATATAATTAGTATAGTAAATATGATAGTATACCTCGTAGTAATTAGATATGAGATATAAGAATATATATATATAGAAGTATAGTATATAAATATAGAATATATGCACTGACAGCTAATAATCTGGATAGAATTTGTGAAATTCAATTTGTAAAATTAATAGTATAGCGCGACCTGCGTTAGGAAGAAATATCGTGAATGAGAATTAGCAAAATAAAAAAAAAAAAAAAAAAAAAAAAAAAAACCTTTGAAAATCAAAGCTTTTCTCCTGGAACGATTTACTTGCTTGTTTGAAGCAGTTTATTTTCTTTCTATCGTGAAGAAGACTGAATGAAGCGTTTTATATAAAGATATTATAGCTGTTAATGGTTAATATATAGTACATATCTAATTCTTAATCTTACTACTATACAAGCGCATTCTACTAAAAATATTATCTGAATGAGGAAATTAAGAATAATTTACTTAGTTAATGTATTTAGTATATAAACTAAACATTAATAATATATAACTATAAAAGTATATACACACTAAATATAGTAACTAATATATACATTATATCCATAACTTAGATAATAACGGTATATATACGAAAGACATAATTGAATTTACATATTCACGCTGTCTATATAATATATATAAACTATATAATAATAGAAAATCTTTTTACCTGTTTGAATTGGTTTGAACTATTATCCCCTTTTTTGTGCGTAATATGTATAAATGACATTCAGAACAAA
>JABUQX010033543.1:42500-59781 GCA_015478945.1 Trachelipus rathkii
AAGGGTGAAGTCGTCGGCATTGGAGTGGATCGGTGAAGAAGTAGTTGAGAGAAGATCATTAACGAAAAGTAGCAAAAGATTTGGGGAAAGAACAAAACTCTTTGTAACACCAATATTTATAGATTTAAAAGATGAGCTGCAGCCATCTACAACTTTTACTAAAGATCGTTCAGAGATGAAATCGGAGAGAAGGTCACAAAGAGAAGGATAGATACCGTAGATGGGAGTTTTAGAAAACAAAGCCTTGTGCCATGCTCTATCGATAGTTTTCGATATGTCTAGGCTCTAGGGCCACACCAAAAGATTCACCTAAATGCCGAAGGGCTGAGGACCAAGAATCAGAGGGAAAGTAAAGAGATCGCCAAGAGAACGTTTCTTATGAAACCCATACTGGCGATCAGAGATACGATTTGAAGAAATGAGATGTTCCCAAATCTTCCTGTTAAGGATAGATTAGAATACTAAAATAATAGAGGTTAAAGCAATAGATAGGGGTTGAGATTGATCCCCTTTTTCGGCACGGGGTGAATGAGGGCAAGTTTTCAGCAGGAATGAAAGGTCGAAGTAGACAGGCAGAGATGAAATTGCTTACCAAGACGTGGAGCAAGGTTTTGAGAACCACAATGGGAATAAGATCAGGACCATACGATTTCTTAGTGTTAATCACAGAGAGAGTGAAAATAAGGTCTTTAGAAGAAGTTGCCATGTTATCCATACTCCCATCATTTTGATTGACGTCCTTTCCATCAACAATTAGCTCACTATAAGAGAGGGGCCTTGAAACAACTAACTTCTGATCTTTCTCGAATTTATAAATAGGGTATTGAGAATTAGGTTGTTTTCAATGCCTCAAAAACTTAGTTACTTCACCTTTCTACTCGTCATAATCTTCCACACAACTATAACATATTCTTCGAAAACACACAACTCAAACCTTCCTCTCACTGCTCTCACAAACTCTCCCAAGTCTTTTCATACACTTCGAATTGCTGCGTCACTTTCTTCTGAACTCTTCAATCACATACCTCCTCCATTGAGAAGGGCTCGTGCGACATGTCTTTCTACGTAAACAAGCAGATTTAAATCAAAGTTTGGTAGATTTGGCTGAAGGGAAAAATATGGAATGTACGCCTCTATGTTAGAGAGAATTACTACGGCAATGCGCCGAACCCGAACCCTAACCCAAACTCCGAGGAACCCTTCCCACCGAAGCAGAAGCCATTCCATAGGAAATAAAAAAAGTACGACTGCTTGTCCGACCAGTTAGTAGCACCCAAATGCCAGAAGCGTTTCTTCCCCGTTGGCGGTGGTCTTTCCTGCGGAAGACCTGAAGAGACAGAATAGGAAATAGAGATAAGAAGGTGAAAGAAAGAATTCAAAGAAGGAAAGAGTTTAGCAGAGAAAGGAGAAGGATTGGTGGTTAAGAAGAGGTCTGGAACGTTGGGTTCGTCTCCAAAACGATCAGAGATACGAGTAGGGAACTGCACCAAATGCTCGAGGCAAACTCACCAGCTAGATGTATTTTGAGAATTAGAAGAAAGCCATTGGCATTGGTGAACGTGGCAATCACCAAGAACAATGATTTTAAAGAAAGGTGAAGAAGTGAGATTGTGTCTTAATTTGATGTTTAAGTAGCTGAAGAATTTAGGTTAGTCAGTTGAGTTAGGAGACAGATATACAGAGCAAATGAATTTATTAATAGATTGACTAGGATAGCTTGAGCCATAAGGTAGAAAATTTGGAAGATTCTAAATTAGAAACAATAGAACAAACGACATCATTGCCCACTTAAACACCACAACGGCCTTTGACTGAAAATTGAGTATAGAGACAGTAAGTGTCAAGACTGAGACTGAAACATTTGAGTTTCCGCTAAGAATAAGAGATGAGGTTTGATGCTCAACAAAGTGAAAATCAAATTTCAAACCACGAATATTGCAAAATTTTATGGAAAAGAAGCCCGTGAATCAGAAGAGGCCACCAACCCCAACCCCAAAAATCCAAGAAATGAATGTGATCCTCTCCTGTCCCATCATCATATCATCTCTGGTAAGTTGGTTGCCTCCGGTGATGGGGTTAGTGCTGACAAGACATTGCCTCCGGCGGCTTGCACTTGTGAACGGTTTAATACTTTTTATCAATTTCTTTAATATTCGCAATCTTTTTTCCAATTTCCATTTTGTTGAACGCAATCTCTCTTCCACTAGGTCCACCTCTTGTTTTTAATCGAAACTTAGATATCTTTGCGTTTCATCAGTATATCTTACTCTGTTACCCCTTGATGCTTTTATTCTCTATTTTCAGCCAAAAACGGTTCTTTTGTGTTTTGGCGCAACGACGTTCTTTGTGTATTTCTAATTTGGAGTCTTTCAAAATTTCTAATCAAAGAGACTTAGGCTTCCTTGTCAATCAACGACTAAATTCCTTGATTCTATTGTTAATTTATCTCCTAACGCTATTGACTATCCTAAATTCTTTGACTTTCTAATTTCCAAAATATAAAATATTCTCTTTTCATCTCATTTCCTTGGAATCATCATTTTAGGTAATATTTTGGGTTCATCACGTCAAACTGCTATGTTCTTGTTCTCAAAATACAGCTTCCAACTCGTGTCCCTAACCGTTATGGAGATGAACATATTTTAACCATTTCTTAACTTCTAATCGTTCTCCATATATAACTTAACTCTTTCCTATCCTAGGTTCCTCCGATCATATTATTTCTGTATTCTGTCCTATTTCTTCACGTCTTTTGAAAGAAAGACCCCCACCTACCGCGAGGAAATGTTTTTGATCATTCGGTGCAGCTCCGGAGGGAGGCGTCGCCTGAAATGCGCAAAGAGCATAACCGAGAAGATTCTCTTTAACAATGAAGGAGTACATTCTTTCTGCTGCCCCTCAAGTAAAATTTATAAGCCATGGTTCAATTCTACCTGTTATTGCGGTACTCGTCACATGGAAAAAGGCATATCGTGCTGACGGTATCTCGCCTGTAGTTTTTTAAACTTATGCCCCTGAACTTTCACACTGACTTGATAAACCTTTAAGTCTATTACAACAACTTCATCATTTCTTCTTACTGGAGGAGTGAGCTCATTCAACTTGTGCCGGAAAAAGTTAACCCATCTCAAAATTATGACTATCGTGTTATTTTTTTAACCTTGCCACTTTACAGAGATTTTGAACCTATCTTTAACGGGAAGATATGGAACCATCTTAAATATTCTAATCTTATCTCTTGCCTCCAGTATGGCTTCCGTAAGGAGCACATTAGTGGGTATCTTCTTTCTTTTCTCTCTGACTCTTGGTCAACTTCTCTTCGATATTTTTGTGTATCTTTTGCTGAAACGCAGAACATAACGAAATCATTTGATTGAGTCTGGCACAACGATTTGATTTTTAATTTTTCCTCTTTCGGTGTCTAACTTCTTTCTCTCTTTGGCCTTCTCTTTGATTACTTTCCAATTGTGTTATAACAGCTGTTGGAGATGGTCAAGGTTCATCAACAATAACATCATGATCATCATGATCACCATCATCAGCAACATACAGCATCATAAGTTGTGTTACCCACGGTTCTGTCTTATCCCCAACTCTTTTTCATCTATTAGTTTATTACCTTGTCTCTATTGCTTCATCTATTATCCACCCATATAATGACGATTACGTCCTTCATTACTCCTTTCATTTTGAAAGATGTTCTAGATGATCACAAACAACTAGGATGGTATGCTTGTAGCTACTAGGAATTGATCTCTCTCTATTTTCTGATTGGAGAATGCAAAAAATGGTTGTTCTCAATGCCCCAAAAACTAAGTTCTTTCATCTTTCTACTTGACATAACTTTCTACACGGATATAACATCTTTTTTCCTATTCTATTATAATTAATATTCTAAATATTCTTTTTCTCGCGATATTTCCTGAAAAGATCAAATTATGTATTTTATTAAACAAGAACCTTCTAAGAGACTTCTGATGCTACTTCAGATTTTCTTCTCACCCCCCAAAATGCTTTCTCATTATAGAGGCATCGTTCGTCCATGTATTAGGGAGAATCCAGTCATACAACTGTCATTAAAAAGGTAAAGTGACTAAAGTCCAAGGCCTTTCGTCTTAGCCAACCTTTTGGTCACATGCACTGTCCGTTAAAATATTGGGTCACGGTCCTTTTACAATCAAAACATGATATATTTTTTTATTTATAGTACCTGTGCAACACGCCCTTCCTCATGGTCACATCCTTTTCCTGTTCAGCTCTCTAACCCTAGAATTGACCGCTATCGTCAATCTTACATGTGCTTTACTGGTAAATTCTGTATCCACTTTACCTTTTTCTACTTTCACAACTTTTTTTAACTTACACTTTCAAACGCCGCATATCAGGGAATGTTGACCTTTAATTTGACCATCTTTTTATATTTTCAAACTTTAGTGGAATTTGGTAAGCATCTATCTAGTCTTTACCCACCAGAGGGAACATTATATATATATATATATATAAATATATATATATAGTATATATATATATAATATAATATACTATATATATATATATATGATTATATATATATATATATATATTATTATATATATATAATATTATGTATATATATATATATCTATATATATATATATATATAAGTATATATAATATATTTATATATCTATATGATATATATATATATAATAGCTATATACATATATATATATATATATATAATATATAGTAATATTATATATATATATATATATATTTATATTTATATTATATATATATATATATATATATAATATATATATATATATATATATATATATATACTGATATATATCTACTATATATATATTATTATATATTATAGATTTATTATTATTCACGCAGAGGCGACATTATATATATATATATGATATATATACCTATAATATATTATATATATATTATTATATATTGTATCTATATATTATATATATATTATATATATATATTATACGTTGACCATAGCTCCTGTATTAGATAATATTAATATATATATATAATATATAGATATATATATATTATATATAGTAATATTATAATATATTATATATATATATTAAAGTATATTATATAATATATATAAAATATATATATATATATATATATATATATATATATATATATATTTATATATATATATATATATATATAATATATATATATATATATATTTTAATATATATGTATTATATATATTAGTATTTATACGGATGGATAGTACTGAGTGTTCCCTATCTTACTGATTTATGGTTTTTAGCCCTTAGGAACTACGGGAGACTTGCGTGTGGCGCTTGAAATATCCAAAGCATTGACCTGGTATGGCACTCGTCACTGCTCCACAAGCTCCCTCCTTTGGGTTTTCTCCTTTCTCTTTGCTTACTCTAATTCTAAGTTTTCTTTCAAAATCGCTCAATATCTGGCTGTTGTTGACAGAGGGCCACTCTCTTCTTTTTCTGTAGATGTGGTGTTTCCTCAGCGGTTCTGTCTATCTCCCACTTTGATATCTACTTTCATTAATGATCTTCTCACACTGCACATCTAACTATATCCCGTCGTATGCCGATGACTCGACCTTCATTCTTCAACTTTATTTCAATTCTGCTTCCTCTTTTACTTCTAGAATTGCTCTCGATCTTAATCTTCCGATTCTAGTTCCTATTGCTCGCTGACCTCGCATAGGATTTCCGGGTGGGGTCGTCTCAAACTTAATGAAATTTAATGTTTAAAAACTCAACTCCTACAAATCTCCTCTCTAAAACACACTTCCAACTTTCCTATCTCTTTCGAACATAAACATCTTCTTTGCTGTTGACAATATAAACATCCTTGGCCTTACATAAACAAAAAAGTCTTGAAAAACCTCACATCACAACGGTTGCTAGGGTCGCCTCAAAGAAACTAGTTCTGTTTAGACATGGCGAGACTTTTTTTCCTCTTCTCAGTTTATCCAGCTATACACAAGGGCCTTATCTGCCCTTGTTTGGAGTACGCTCTCATATCTGGGAGGGGGCTCTGGTCTCCCCGGCTTTTGGACAGGGGTCGAGTCAAAAAGCCAAAAGACTATAAACTGTTCCCGTTCTTTCCACTTCTCTTGACCGCTCTATCTTCTGAGGCGGTGTTAATGCTTTATCTGCTTTCTAAGGTACCGCAGCGGCAAGGTGCTCGAGGGAACTTGTCCACTCCGCGTACGGCACCACCTTACGACGCCCTCGTAGCACATAGGGTGCTGTGTCTGCGCATGATTTTGTGTGGATATTGCAGTAACGTCCAGGCTAGTTCTCTGCGGTGTTCCCCTCTTTCCTGCCACCATCGGTTCTTGTGGAAATTCTACTTCCATCTTCTGTGTTCCCTGCTCAATTTAATTTCCCCTCACTTTAAAGCCCGAGTCTGTGCTCATCTGCGTAATTGCGATAAGTGTGCTTCTGAGGAGTGCAACACCCCTCTTGAATAGAGGCTTCACCCGTGATGTGGTGACAGCTGTAATATATATATATATTATATACTAAGTATATATTATAATATATATATATATATATATTATATATATTATATTATATATATATTATAATATTATAATATAGTATATATATATATTAAATATAGTATATATATATAAAATATATATATATATATATATATATATATATATATATATATATATATATATATTATATTAAAGAGAAATATATATATAATATATTATATATAGTATATTATATATAGTATTGTAAACTATGAAAGGCAAATGATTGTATAAGCGAACAGTGTTTTGGTGAAATTAGGTTTTCGGTGCCAATACAAAATAATTTTTCTTTTTGAATTGATGATATTTGTTTCAATTTTCAAGAAGAATAGCTCAAAACAAACTTGCAAATTGAAAAATTCTAGTTGGACAGATTCCTAAGACTTTTCAAAAATAGTGGAGGATTGTTAAGAAAATAATTTTTTTTTCCTTTAAACAGTTTTAAAGTAAAATTGCTAAATTATTGCTTAGATCTTTTGCCTCAAAAGACATTAGATATATACAGATATATATATATATATATATATCAGTAATATATATAGAGTATATATATATATATATATATATATCTATATATATTAATATATATATATATATATATATATATATATATATATATATAAAATTTGATCAACATTTCGGCATCACTTGTACCCTATCCTTAAAATCTTTTTAAATTTTCTACCCCTTCATTACAGCTGCAAAATATTGAGTGTTTTAATTTCTTTGCTTTTTTTATTTTTTTTGCAGATTAAAATAAAATAAACTTTTTTCCTCTTTTTCACAAATAAATTCGAAATGATACTCTTGTTGAGATGATCTTTGCCTTTGATAAAATCGCTCGTTTCTTTTAACCCAATAAAGGAAAATTACAATTTTTGGAGAGGTTTTTTAATATATAATTAAGTGTTATAATTTTTAGAAATTTAGCTGCAAGTTATATTGAAATATAGCACGATATAGGATACAACAGCATTTTTATACAGAAATTCAAGAAACCCTGTCTTTTCTTGTGTGTGTGTGTGTGTAGGTGTGTGTGTGTAGGTGTGTGTGTGTGTGTGTGTGTGTGTGTGTGTGTGTGTGTGTGTGTGTGTGTGTGTGTGTAGGTACCAATAAAAAAATTAGCAGATTACAGATTAACAGGCCAATTATTGTTTCTATATACTGTGCATTGTTAGTAATAATTATAATAATACCGTATATATTGCTGTTATTCAAGCTGTAAGAAATTTAATTACGACTATTGAAAATACTTTGAAGCTTTTTAATTCCTCGACCTTAGTAGTTTAGCAAGTTGATTAATATACAGGATCAGCTGTGTTTAAAAATGATAATTTAAAAAAATATATATATAAATTAATTCAGAATGTACTTGGCAAGCATTTGGAATTTCACAATCTAAAATACCATATGATGTAAAGAAATATTGAACAAAAAATCCTTTCTACATTAAGTTCGTAGCAGTTGTATTTTGCAGTTATAACTAATCAACTTATAAAACTATTTAAAGATTTTTTTTTTTTTTTTTTTTTTTTTTTTTTTTTTTTTTTTTTTTTTGTGGTGTGTGTGTGTGTACGCAGGTAATTTAGGAGATACCATTTTTTTAATGTTTATTCCACTCGTTTAAAAATTTTTTTTTTTTTTTTTTTTTTTTTTTTTTTTTTTTTTTTTTTTGAACCACAGTTCCGGTAATACATCCCTGTTTAGTAGTTAGCCTATTAATTCAGATATTGAAAACTTATGGAAAACTTTAAGCAAATGTATAATAATAATAATAATAATAATAATAATAATAATATAATAATAATAATAATAATAATAATAATAATAATAATAATAATAATAATAATAATAATAATAATAATAATAATAATAATAATAATAATAATAATAATAATAATAATAATAAAATAAAATACCTATAATAATAATAATAAATAATAATACTAATAATAATCAATAATAATAATAATAATAATAATTAAATAATAATAATAATAATAAATAATAAAATACTAATGATAATAATAATACATAAATATATAATAATATAATACATAATTAATAATAATAGAATAAAATAATAAATAATATAATAATAATAAATAATGAATATAATAATAATAATAATCATAATGGCAAAAATTCATTCCATGAAATGACTGATGGTTCTTTTGATATTTAAAATGGATGTTTCATTAATAAATAAGAATACCCGATAACATATTAATCGACCACATTAGAACTATTACCTATTATAATAGGTAATAGTTATCAACTAATTAATCTTTACATCCTTTATATACACAGTATGTATATTTATAATATATATATAGTGATAATATAGTATATATATATATATATATATATATATATATATATATATATATATATATATTATATATATATATATATATATATATATTTATATATGAGTATATATATATATATATATATATATATATGAGGATAGGAGTAACTTGCTTTGGAAGGAGATAAATAATGTTCGAAAAAGGAGTGAATAACTTTTAACTGGTGTAAAGACATTGAATGATAGTTTTAAAAGCGCAGAACGATACAGATGTCAATGAAAGATGGAGATAACATTGTAAGGAATTGCTAAATGTTGGAATGATAAAAGAATATAAAAGAGAACAAGCTAGAATAGAAGATATAATTTTAGAGTGGAAGAGATAACAAGGAGAGAAAGTGTGGAACATATATCAAAGGATGAAATAGTGAATGCTTTGAAGATATTTATATTTGTGGGGGTGCAGAGAAGGGATGGGATAAGAAAAATTCGATAAGAGATCGTGTTGATGATAGAAGTGACTGGTGGAAAGAGAATATTAAAGGGTTGTTGAGATGAATTTGTGATTAGAATGAATGATGAGAGGTTGGCTAAGTTTTTTTTATATCTATAAGGGGATGAATAGAAGGTGATAGGTGGTGATGGTGATAGAAGGAGTAAATTAAACCAAATGGAGTTGGTATGATAAAGCAAAAACATCTCTAATGAGAAAGATCATTAGTATAGATAAAGGAATTAGGTTGTCAAGTCATTTAAGTATTGAAGCTTTCATTTAAAGATTGAAACGTTCATTTATAAGGTTTGCAATTACTTGAACAATTTGAATAAATGCAATTAATTGAGCATTCAAGATGTGCAACTAACACCGCCCCTCAGTTATGTGGGAGACAGTGGTGAGTATTATATATATAAATAATATATATATATATATATTATATATATATATTATATATATAAATTATATATAATGGGGGTGGGCAAGGGGGCAGGGGGGGGGGGGGGGAGGGGGGGCCACTTGCCCCCTGTAGGCCGCTAAATCTTGGTGGAAATAAAAAATATGAACCTTACATGTTTTGCCAGACGACGTTTTTAAGGGTTTAGTAATAGAAAATCTGAAAAAAAATACAGTCAATTCGATAGATAATAAAGTAGTAAATTACAATTAACTAGAGATCCCTTACTTTTTCTAGAAGTTTTAATGTGTTTTACTTTTCTACTATTGGGTTAAAGTCGAACTAATTAGTGCTTTTGATACAGCTGGAGTTCTTCCTGACATATTCTCGCGCTAAGAACTTTCTAGTAATGTCGCTAGCATTTGGGGGCTGCCACAGCTGTTAAATCAATCAGTCGGGAAGCTTACGCCGTTCATATTTCAGAGCTGCAAGGAAACCATTAAAATTACAATTGCAGAAAATAAAAGAAAATATTAATACGCGTTTGAAGACCCATAATTTTTAGTAGTATATATATAGTTATATATATATATAATGATATATATATATATAATATATATATATATATATATATATATATATATATATAGGTATAGATATTATATATAATATAATGATATATAGTATATAATATATATATATTGATATATATATACTATATAAGTAGTAACTCAACCTTTATGCCTCCCTAAATGAAATTCCTGCTAATGCCCAGAAAACTATATATATGTAATAATATTAATTATTATATATTATCAATATACTATAATATATATTAGTATATAGTATATATAGTATATATATAGTATAATATATTTGATATAATATATATATATTTATGAATTCTTATATATAAGCCTATATATATATTTAGTAGACTTCCAACCTGTGTTGCCTCCCGTTAAAAGTGAATCGCTGCATATGCCCTATATAGTGAAATAAGAGGAGTATACGATAATATATATAGTTATAATAGTATAATATATAATTATAATATATAATATATATATAAGTATATATAATATATTATATATATATATATGATAATATAGTATATATAATATTAAAATATGAAAAAAATATGTGTATAGGGTCTACGCGATATCATAGTTTAGAAATGACATAATGTGATACCTTTTCAATAAGTTTTCAAGATTATTTTTTATAAATTGGCAGTATGCAACGAGATTAAATTGATCAGTAAATATTGTTGGACTATTCGTGAGAAATGGAGATTTGCTTTTTGTTGTATAGAACCACAAAGAGTTTTGAAAGTAGTAATTATTCATAATAATAATCACTTGATAATGTATGAAATTTAAAACAAAATTCAGCTGCATCTTTGATTGATAGAGATATTTCGCTTAAATGCTCTGTTGATTTGCTGATTTGCAGAAAAATTTAAAGGATTAAAAAGCTAACAAAAGATAATTTGCAGACACTCGTAAAGTAAAAAATAAGATAGTATATTATAGTATATATCTATATAATAGTGTACTATACTACGGTATTATATTATATAATTACTTATATATAATATATAGTATATATTATACTATATATATATATAAATATATATATATATTTATAAGTGTATATATATATATATATATATATCTATATAGTATATATATATATAGTATTGATGTATTGTATATTATATATGATATATATGATATAATATATATGATAAGTATTATATATAGTATATATATATATATATAATAATATTATATATAGTATTAATATATTATATATATAGTATATATATATATTTGTTTCCCCTTAGTCTGCCTCTTACACAAAAAGGTCCGCCAACCAGGAGTGCTAAAACATGTCTCTCGATGGCCTAGAAACATCTTGATCTAGGTTGAGGCGAGGCCAAACCAGGTTGCCTACCATCCACCTCTGAGATATCTGTGCAACAATTCCACTTGGTCATAAACAATAAAAAGACACTTTCCAACTGGACTAAAGTACTTATTGCTGTAAGTAAAGGATCCACCCATTAAATGGATAGAGTGGTTCAGGTGGTAAATTTAATATATTCAATATTATATATATATAGTAGTTATATACTATGGATATAGGCTATAGGGTATATGATATATGCTATATATATATGATATATATGAATATATATTATATATAATATATATATATTAATATATATAAATATATATATATACTACTAATTTACTATATTAATATATAGTATATTATATGTATATTATATATATGCATATTATAATTAGTATATTATATTATTTATATAGTATGGTATATATATATCTATATTTATATATATAATATTATATAAATATTATATATATATTATATATATATATGATATATATATATATATATATATTATATATAATCATGTAATATATATATGATATATAATATATATATAGTTATATATATAGATAGTATATTAATATATATATCTTATAGTATATATATATATAATATATATCTATATATATAATAATACATAATATATATATATATAATATATAGTAATATATATACTATATATCTATATATAATATATATATATATAGATATATATATATATAGTATATATATGTATATATATATAATTAATAATATATATAATAATATAGTATATAATATATTAATTATAATATATATATATATAGCGTATGTATATAGTATATAAGTATATATAAATAAAGAGTAGAAAGATTAAAAAGTATCCTAGAGCAATATTTGGTAGAAAGCAATTTATGTAAATATGATCTTGCATCTATATAGGGAGAGTTCCTACCTATAAATTACGAGTAAAAAAAAAAAAAAGGAAAAAAAATTGATTTATAAATATGGACAAGAAATGAATGAGTCAAAGGAGATTTTACCCTACATCAGCTGGTTTCGAACACTGGAACTCCTCCGCGTCGCTGAGTTAACAGTAACCGGGCGCTCTATCCACATAGGCCATGCCACTTCCCAAAAAAAGGAACGTTTCAATTCTTGCTTATAAAGCCCCCGGTTCATTCCTCCCATAATTGCTTTAATATGTCCAAAATTCAGATTTGCATATTTGACTGAGAAAAAATTGCTGCACAGGTCATTTTTCGCTTTAAAATTTTCAATTTAAATTTTTCATTTATAGAATTTCTTAATTTTCTTTTCTTTAAATAGGTTTTTATTAACGATGGAAATAAAAAGTATAAAAGATTTCGTAGATTTATTTCGAAATGAAATATTTGAGTTCTTAAATGTGGGACTGCAAAAATAAAGACCGTTAGAAGCAAAGAAGAAGACGAAGAGAGAAGAAGAAGAAGAGAAGAAGAAGAAGAAGAAGAAGAAGAAGAAGAAGAAGAAGAAGAGAAGAAGAAGAAGAAGAAGAAGAAGAAGAAGAAGAAGAAGAAGATAAAACAAAAACGGAAAATAAACATTAATATTTTCCTATCACTTTAAAAAAAATGATTTAAATGTGCGGTCTGTGCAAATGAACATAGTTTGAATATATATATATATATATATAATATATATATATAATATATATTTTATTAATAACTAATAAAATTAATATATATCTATAAATATATATATATAATATAGTATACTATATATATGTTATATAAAGTATAAATATATTATAAGATATATTATATATATATATATAATATATATATATATTATATATAATATATAGTATATATATATATTCGGGTATATATATATACGTGTATCATACTATAGTTGATGTATAAGTATAAATTATATACGTCTATACTGATATATAACCATATAATATTAGTATATATATATATATATATATATATATATATATATCAAAATTGTAAAATTCTAGTGATATTCTACTCCATCCAACAGAAAATAAAATTATTTAAAGTCCATAACTATTCTTAATAATTTCAATAAAAAGTGCATCATTGTCAATAGAGTTGCTTATTCCAGAATAGTAGTCGATAAATTCGTTCTTAGTGACCTGAAAGAAAAATAAAATTAAGAATGACTGGAAGGAATTTATTTAAAACTATTATGACGATATAAAAATAAAATTCTAAAGTAATAAAAATGAGATTTGTATTTTCGAAGATATTATTATAGCTTAGGCTTTACTCATACGTCCTACACCTTGACCACATCGTAGCCCATAAAATGGTGTATAAGTTGTGGACGGTCCTGAATTTATGTGGAAACGCTTGAAGTAGCTCAGACTGACCACACGTTTGGGAGTTTGTGATGTTGTTGAAAAAAACTTCAGTTTGTGGTCCGTCAGAGTTACACCAAGCGTTTTCCAAATACATTTCCAAACAAATTTATTATTGGCCACAACTTAAACTTTGTTTTGTGGTTAATCTGTGGACAAGAGCGACTGTACGTGCGAGTTAAGCTTTATATTTCAAAGTCACACTTACAGCACCGTCTTCTGACACCCCTTCTTCGAGTCTTGAAATAAATCTGCCTAATACTTCATCTGCGGATTCACTACCGTCTTGAACACTAGGATGACTGGCTGCGTTGTATTTGTCCCTCAGGTCATCCACAGTAATCTTTCCATCTCCTGACTCGTCTAGGGCTGCGAAGGCTTCTTCCTCCATCCTCCCCCCCCCCCCTTAGGAAAATTGTTTTTTCCACAGTACTCTTTCCATCTCCTGACTCGTCTAGGGCTGCGAAGGCTTCTTCAACACAAGCCAATCTCTCTCCACTCATATTTGGCTAAAAGGAAAAATAGTTGGGTTTCTTTAACAACTAACAGTTTTAATAATTTTGGCATTTATAGTTGTGGTATTTAAAAAATATGTTACATATAGAGTTAGATAGTAGAGGCACACAAAGATATTAAAGTTTTCATCTCTTAATCTTAGGAAAAAAATATATATATATATATATATATATAATATATATATATATATATAATAGTATCATATATATATATATTATAATAAGTATATAGTTATAATATATATATTATATAGGTATACTATATTTATATATATATTATATATATATATATTAATATAATATATATATATATAATATATATATATAATAGATATATTAAATAAATATATAATATAGTATATAGTAATATATATAATATATATATAATATAATATTATATAGTATAAATACTTATATATACATATATGACTATACTATATATTATATTATATTAGTTATATATTAGTATAGTATTGATATATATATATATATATATATATATTATATATATAATATCATAGTATATATATATAGTTTATATAATATATATATAGTAATATAGTATATATAATATATATATATATAATATATATTATTTAGTATATATATAATATAGTATATATAATAATAGAATAATAATAATAATAATAAATAAGTACCAGTTATTATATCCAAAACAAAAGAGACGTTTTTAAAATCTCTCTCTCTCTTCGTCTCTTCTCGGTCTCTCGTCTTCTCCTCTCCTCATCTCTCTCTCTCTCATCTCTCTCTCTCTTCATTCGGGACGCTGTACTTACACTTAATTTCGTCTTATTGAAAGATGCAAATAGACGACATATCAGCATAAGTAGATCGAAAAGATTTTTGTAGTTTTTCAAGTATATATTTTTAAACTTTTTCCTTTATTCTTTTCCGTTTTTTGCATTTTTTTTTGGTATATTTTGTATGTTTTATAATGTTGTTATTTTTTTTGAATTTTGTGTGGTCCTAAAAATTTATTTTGCCTATATATATATATATAATATTAATACTATATATATATATATAGTAATTATGATATAATATAGTATATATATAGTCATATATAAAATCTGTTTTTATATCTATACTATGATATATATCTATATAATATATATTTATATATAATAACTATATATATAGAATAAATATAATATATATATTGTATATATATAAGGATATATATAGTAAGTTATATAGTAGTTTTTTAAATTTATTGAATAGTATTATAATATATATTATATATTATGATGGACATTGACAATCCGCATCCACATCCCGCATATTGCGGAACTCCGCCACCTAAATTGACACTCCGCAATCTCCGCATCCCCCATCCTCACTTAATGGCAGCATAGTCCGCATCCGCATCCGTATCCGCATTCCTCTTTGTGAAAGCACGAGGAATCATAAAGGATGTTTTCAAACACTTGAATTTGAGTAAATGCATATAAAAAATAAATATTATTTGGCATCTTTTATTAATATGTTTTGGAATAATTGGAATTTCAGTTTCGAGTACTGTATAATATAATATGATAATATATATATATTTATATATATAATATGTATATATATTAGTATATATTATATATATACTAGTAATATATATGATATAATATATATATAATATATATATATATTATATATATTATATATATATATATTAATCATAGTATTATATATATATTTCATATTCTTTCCTTGTTTTCTATTTCTTTTTTTCCTCTCCCAGGAAGGATTTTTCATCCTGTCAGCCGCGCAACCGTCTTTCTCCAGACATCCCTCTCCTGCACTATTTCTCTTCTCTTGTAGCACTCTCATTTTTGGTAGCTGACATCTTCCAGAGAGTCCTCCACCGACATCTGGCCATCTCTTCTTGCGGTCTTCTCCTCTTGTCTTCTGCCTACATGGTGTCCAATTCCATTTGCTTTTCTGGCATTCTGTGTTGCTCCATCCTCTCAAATGTTCCCTACCTCCTCAATCTCTCCCACATCCATGCTTCAGTCTCATCTTCTCCATCGCCTGATATATCTTAATCTAGATTATTATCATTCCTTATTCCTGTCCCTCTACTCTTTCCATCATAGTTCTTAATACCCTCATACTCCGCCGCTTGTATTCTACTCTCCTGTCTTCTCGTTGTGTGTCCATGTTTCCGCTCCGTACAGAAGCTTCGTAGTCAGTATACTGTTAAAATCACTTTTTTAACCTCTATTCGCGCTGTTTCTATCTTTCATCATGGGTTTACCGCCTTTTTTCCCCCCCCCAAAAAACCCCCCCCCCTAATACATACTTTCCATTCTTCGCGTAACTCTCCTCCAGCTTCCTCCTCTTTCTGTCAACATCCTCCGAGATTAATTGCAGTATTTCCCGCTTCCAACTCCCTCCGCTCTCACCACCATCCACCATCCCTCCTCATTTGGCTCAGTTATTGTAATCATTTCTGTCTTCTGTTACGTTCATGTCTCATCCTGCTGTCCCTGCGGTCATCTCCTCCCGATCAATATGACTCACCACCGTTCCGAATCGTCTCTCATCTGCGTCGGCTCCAACTGTGACTCAGGATCGTCACACTTATGACCATATATGTCCCCTTCAAACTCTCCCAGTATCTCCGTTTGTCTCACTTTCCTTATCACGCTATACGTCTAAATATAATATAGAAGAGCATGGCGATACCTACACTCCCCTGCTTCACTCCTGTTTTTCCTT
>JABUQX010033544.1:0-2500 GCA_015478945.1 Trachelipus rathkii
TTATCTATTACTATTAAGGTCGTAGGATGGGTGAATAGACGGCTGGTGGGTATTGATGACATATTTAGAGTTGGGTCCCGTTCTACGCTACTACTGGAGTAACAATTATTTTTCGTAATTGGGTAAATAACTCGATAATATATATATATATATATATATCTATTAATATATATATTAAATATATATACTATATTATATAATATATATATATATATACTATAATATATATTTATATATAATATTAATTTATATTATATTTATATATATAATATATACTATATATATATCATATGAGAGGTATATATATATTATATTATATAATATTATATATTATATATAATTTATATTAAATATATTATCGTATCTATTTACGTATCATATATATAGGTATATATATCTACTATATATATATATATAATATTAATTAATATATATATATTTATATTTTCATATATTCTATTATTTACTTTAATATATATATATACTTAATCATCTAAATCATGTTATTAATCACTAACCTTTCAAATCAACTTCAAGTAGTCTCTATCTCTTATACTTAAAAGAGAAATGGCACTCATCTCCATAGGTAACTTAGAGCATCCCTATAGTCAAACATTTATAAAACACATTTTATAAGTGAGACTAGTCTTACTCACGCTCAAATATAACTAATCTCCACTATTTAACGATATGAAGCTAGACCGTATTACCTACTTTTCATATATGGATATTAAAAAATATTATTTATTAATGCGATGGATTTTACACTCTTAGCACTTTCTATATATTTCACACTTTATTATATATTATATTTATATGTATATTTTTATCTTTACTTTATAACCTCATTTTCATCACTCAACCTCTAAGAGATTTTATAATCGTTTAATTATGAATATATTTATGTCAGTTCGATGTATATAATTATAGTTCTCTATATATGTTATAACTACAATCATTGCATTACAGAAACGGCTATTCGATATTACACTAAGCGTATAGACGATTCCGCTTTTGAGTACCAGCAACAGTTTTGTTAGACTTGTAATTCCTCAAGAATTTCATAGAAAATTAATCCTTTAATAAATTTGGAAAGATGTAAATAAAAAATTAAATATTGTAATAAGTATATAACAAATATTTTATAATTATATACTTTATTTTTTCTCGTAATTTAATATCTCTCTTAAAAAATCTCTTATCTTATGACAAGTGCTCAAATTAAAAAATTAATATAACTTATAATTATATTATGTGTGTATCTATTCTAAATATTACATACTCTATTAATTTGCGAATAAATAATTCTGTAAATTAGCTAATATTACTATATAATCTATACTATGATTTCATCGTATTTATAATCTACTAGTCTTACTAATATATTATTTGTCATATATCTTATACTACTATCTTATATTCCATATCTATTACTATAATAACTATAACCTATAGTAGTCATATTAGAAAATATATTATCTCTTTATCTATATTCATAAGTCATATTCATCATATATATTAATAACGTTGATGTTGAGGCTTTAACTGGATATTTTTCCACTTAGTTATTTTGCGCGTTATCTTCCCTGACCGTCAACAACAACTCATTAAACTATAACTACTAGACGTTCATTATTTGCGTTCGTATATAATATTTTAGTCACCATAACTACTTCTACCTAGCCCATTATATAGTTCACACCGCATTATAAAGCTTTCCATGATAGTATCGGTACATATTATATCTCCTAATACTGTATGAGGTATTGCATATAACTTTTCGAGTGTACTCATACCGTCAAATATTTACGCCCGTTCTTACCAGTACACATAATGTCCTCATCAACGTCTATGCGACTACTGAGATGTTTTGCGCCTGTCTGAATTGTGCTATTTTACATTATCCTCTAATCTCAGATTTTCTATATACTAATTTACTACGAAATATATAATAATATATAAAATATATATGAAATTATATAGATTATAATATAATATAATATATATATATATATATATATAATATATATATATATATATATATATATATATATATATATATATATATATATATATTATATATATATATATATATATAAACAACAGCTGGAGAGGAAGAAAAAAGAAGAAAAGAGAAGAATCTAGAGTAAGACTAAGATGAAGGCTGAATATGCATTGTTAAGGCCAGTTTATTATTTAGAAGCACCTAGCAAAATTTATGAAAGTCTACTCTACATGAAAATTTTAAGATTTTTATTGAATCAAAAATTATAAATTAAAACCAGATTATTAAACAAAATTAAATTGATATTTAACGAAGCTAAGAGGAGGAGCAACAAAATTTTTAATTCAGTTCTTTTCAAAATTTATTAATTTATATATACAAATAAAGCAGTATCCGAACTAATTTAGGTGTGGAGTAGCAAAATCATCCAATCAGTTCTTTTTGACAAATGAATAGAAATACTTTGAAGTAATTTAAGACCTAGATGTGAAGGTT
>JABUQX010033544.1:5000-25000 GCA_015478945.1 Trachelipus rathkii
TATTTGCTGCCTCGATTTTTAAGGGATAGACAACATAGAATTCATCTCCATATATATTTTAATGACATGTTTTTAAAGAGGGCGGCATGGTCTACAACGTGTATTAGGGATTTCGTTACCTCCTATCTCTTATTCCAACTTTCGTGGTCAGAGCCAGAATCTACCACCACCTTTTCTTGTATGGGCTCTCACAGTTCTTTAACCTTTTTCTACACTGCGCCAAAGAAGTAGCAAATATATTTCTTCCCTCGCAATCTGGTCTTGTTGCATTTTTTCTAAAGCTAAAAATATTTTATTCATAATTTACAGGGGGAGGCACTCCATGGACCCATTCCACTATAACGCATTAAGCACCCAAATATTAGGGTGCTCGTCAACTAACTTGTGTAGAGATATTTTTAATCGCACAGTACCCTCGACATAAACTACTTTGTCAGCAGACGCGAACAGCCTGATTCGAAACCTCCTTCGTCTTGTGTGGCTGGATTGATACCATTTTATATATGACGCTTAATCTTCTTATCAGATGTACGCCTTCTCTGAGAACACTATTTGTCTGCCCATTGTTAGCTCATTGCTTCACTCGTAAGGTATTAAGTTATCAAATGCCCCTACTTTTGCACATAATCCGCGAATTCTCGTTTTTATACATTCCTGTAATTAATAAAAGGCATTAATATTTTTCAGTTTCTCACTCACTAACAGTGCTCCTATTATAGAGGAGAATATGTACTAGGAAAGACATATACGATCAGCCTACTAAACACAAACACACCAGTGAAACAAACTGTTTGTTAATTCATTTATATATAGGGGTTAATGACAATTTAACCGGTCCGCTAGTTTTAAAGCAGTGAACACAAATTCTTTAATCCCTTTCTTCATTGCTCCCAATTTTTTCATTTCTCTCCTAAACTTTGATATATATATACTATAAATATAAAATATATCTATATTATATTAATATAATATAATATACATACTATATATATATATATATTATATATTATTATATAAATAGTATATATCATATTATATATACAATACATCACCTCATCACCCTACTACATACCACCATAATAACCCCACACCACACCCCCCGCCCCCCCCACCCACCCACGTACTCACATATATCAGAGGTGGGGCACTTCCGCTCTTTAGTCTCGCAGACGGCTAGTCGCTCCGAGTCGGACTACAGAAATAGGTTGCGGACTACGCGGAGGTGCGGCGTCGTCATGGAAATCAGCGGACTTGCAAGTGCGGATCCAATAAAAGTTTCCGCTCTTTTGTTCCGCACCTTTTTCGAAAAAAAATGAAATATAGTTTAACTACACCTTCATCTAATGCAATTACTATCTTCATTCTTTTGTCAGTAATACTTTACAATGAAGTAACTCTTTAACTTATATAAACTAATTATTCATATATCAATTTTTTTTCCTTTGACTTACTAAAGTACACTTTTTAAAATATAAGACTTAGTACTACAACACTTGCTACACTAATATCTTCACTACATTTATGTATAATAAATAATTTATTAAAAAAATTTTATAAGTAACATTCAAAATTGTGATTATTACCCTCATTCTTATACCTTAAATTAATTATAATTAGTTACTATATTATAAACTAGGCAATATTCTATCAAATCAATTCTGTGTAAACCCAAATATATATAAATATATTATTTATCTTTATATATAATATAATTAATATATATACTTATATATATATATATATATTCATTCACTTCCGGTACATCATTTCTATATTATATTATATTATATATTATAGATCTTTATATACATATTATACAGATTGAAAAATATAAATTAAAATTAACCGAAAAAGGACATTTTTTGGGATTTTACTAACAAAATTAATAAGAAATATATATATAATTATATATTAATTTTATATATATTCTTATTTTTATATATATATTATATATCTATCTATATATTTATTCTATATCTATCTATCTAATATCTTTATATACTATTACTATTATTTTACTATTCTTAATCATATATATATCTATTATTAATATAGTATATATATATATACTTAAGCTACCCGACTGATACGTAGGCATTAGCATTGAACTCGAGGAGTCGAGGCTTTCATGGATTCTACTAAAGTCTTGGACGAAATAGACCTCTTAGTGCAAACACACAAGGTGGTCAAAAAATTTTCAGAAAGGGAAGGCAGAATGATTCTAGGTGAGGACTCTTAAATTAGCAATGGAAACTTTAGCTGAAGTGAAACACCTAACACCGGATCGACTCCTCACAGCTCACCAGAGGAACATCTATTCACTTTAAGCATAAGTCCAGAATAACTTGATGGTCTGAACTGTTTCATGAAAATATACATAAACAGTGTCGCTTCTACCTAGTTCTGCGGACTGTAGGAGCGAAGCATCTTGAGTATGTGGGGTGGGAATATTTTTGAGGGGTCGAAGAGGTCAGCCGTTAAACGTGCGTTAATTTGAGCAGCCTAATGTCTTTTTTGAAAGGGTAGTATGATCGCTTGTACTTTGAGACGACATTGAGAAGGAAGTGGAAAATCTTGAGAATTTTGTCCAATATTCATTGCAATTTATTCTTAATATTTATAAGATAAATTTTTTTGTTAACGGAATATACTATTTGTTTTAATAGGTAAAATATTATTGTGAAATCGCGATATTGAAATTAGCGACGAGACGTGGCGGACGTGGGACGTGCGGACTTGCGATAGGCGGGGGTTTGATGGCCTGAATAAGGTGCGGAGGAGCCCTGAAGCGGACGACATTTTGCTCGAGGTGCGGAGTGCGCTAGCGGACTACCCCCTAAATGGGCGGGGTGCCCACCTCTGATATATAGTATATTATAATATATATATATAGTATATAGTATATATAATATATATAATTATATAGTATATAATATATATATATATAATGTATAGTATATATATATAATATATATATATATATATATTATATAATTATATATATATATAAGGCTTAACTGAATAATTCGTCTGACCCAATCGATATTTTAGATTTATCCGATATATGTTTATGATTCGACCCTCTATTCTACAACTCATACCTACACAGATAAATGGGAGACATCTTGTTTACAGTAATGTTTTTTGATAGAGGTAGGAAGTGCTACTGGAATGATTTAAAAATAAATACTTTAGTAAAAATGTGAAATTATAAAATAAAACCAGTGTACTGCTTTCGAACATTTCAACTGAATTTTTTGCAACAAATTTAAGTCAGTTGGATTTACAAATTTTTTTACATTTACACGTAACTACTGTTCGACTTGCTTTAACTTTAAATTGGATTTATACGACCTATAACAATACTAGGACGGAATCTGCTTTTTATAGGTTTTTACTTGCCCAGTAATGAGTACTGCCTCCTGCTGTCATCATGATTTTTTTAGATAGACTCGCATCTACTATTTGCCTTTTTCATTTGCACTCATATAATAGTCATTGTTGAGTCTATATGGGTTTATATAATTACTGGTTATCTTTTTTAATAAAAAATTTAAGTATGAAAACCGACTTCCTTATTTTTTTTAAGTTTTATTATTATATTTGATTATTATTATGAATTGGCAACATTTAACAAAACATCGAATGGAGTTTGCTATAAAAACAGTTGTAGAATGGTTTAACTTTTTCTGTGAGGTATATAATATAATAATTTTATATAATTATATAATATACTTATATATTATATATATCTATTATATCATATATTAATATATATATACTATATATATATATATATATTCTATATAATATATATCCAACACTTTTAATACTTGGCACAGTGAGTCAATACGAAAGCCCCCTAAAATATAGGAGTATTAACTCTATTTAAGGGGCTCGAGCCGATGGGGGACGGAGGGGGGACGTTTCATAACCCGGAGGGCGTTTCATACCCCGGAGGAACCCCCGCGACAACCCAAAGACCCAACAGAGCGGGGGTTCCGTGAGACCATCCCGCGGAGGGGGGATATTCCCCCCGTAAGTCCACCTAAGAGGCTCGTGAGAGATCACTCTCCTATAGGATCCTGACATCGAGCGGACTATCAGTGGGTATTTCGTTATGTGATATACCCCCAAAAACAATATAAATATCCCTAAAAATGAGTACTTTTTGCGGACACTTTATTGCAACAATTCTCATTCGTACTCTATAAATTCTACTCAAAACCATTTGGACACTTTGTACTTTACTTAATTAATAATATAATATATTTATTCTATATTTTTAATCATATTTATAATATATTTAATATTATAAATATAAAAGAGTATATTTTATATATATATATATATATATATATATATATATATATATATATACTTTATTTCTATTAACTATATATATATATATAATATATCATACATATTATTTATATTCATTTATAATATTATTTCCAAGACAATCGATATTTATCGATGATATCCCTTATCGAATTATCAAGGAATCAGGTAGCGTGATCCAGGATCTTGTCTTGCAGGTGTCTTTTAACACCATATGAGTGAGTGACCGCGCACATCCCTCTTACCACCACTGTACACGACTCTGAGCTATATCTTTAGATGCTACATTATCATATAGATAATTTTTGTCCCATAACGTACATAAGTGACTCTGTCAGTTTTATTTTTATTCCTTATATGTTATCTCACACCATATCAACCCACCTTCAGTCTCCCCTTACAGAACCTCCCACCGGCCCTTTTTCCAAACCTCCTAACCTATGTGAGTATGTATACCGTACTATATACTAACGTAATACTTATTATTTATTTTTAATTATATAATTTCATTAAAAATAAATTTGTGGCTACTATACTTTTGCTGCATCCATTAACATAATGACCTAATTTTATAATATTTACTTAAAAATAATGAAATAAAATATGCATAACAATACGAAAAAAGTAAGTTATATTTCAATATTCCTATTGTGATCTTTTTTTTCAGAGGGGAAAAAAAACTAAAGAAGTTACATGTTGCAATTGCGCTCCTACTCTATTGATATATCTGCAACTCGAAAACTAAGTATATGTGGACAGTTTATCTCACATATAAAATTCACCAGACAAGAAGATTAACAAAATAATGTGTATATCAATAAACATCTTATGGTATCTGGAAAATTTATCAAAACAAATTTATTTTTTTTTAATTCTTTTTTTATATCTCCAACTAGTCAATGTTCCTTCGTTTTTCTTTGGTATAAGATACGATAGGTTTAACAAAAAAGACTAATAACCCACTCACTCTAATAGACACTCACGCCGTCATAAATATATTTTAATTAAACAAGATCTCTTTTCTTTTAACTATATAGAATACAACGAGAGAAGCGCGCGAAAGATGCACCAGGGTAAGTTCGTGGGTGTTCTCTTTTCTGCTGTTGCTGGGGGAGCGACGACGTGGGTTAGGGACCCTATTTCCCGTGCAACCCACGGTGCACAGGTATGAGGATCTATCCGAGAACCACTATACGCTCTTTGTGTATTTGGTGTCGCGGGAGGTCCTCCACCCCGTTGACTCAACTCTATTACGGAGGTTTAATGGAAAACTTCCAACCCCCTCTGTCCACCTAACTCGTCGGGCTCGAGCCTCCCTAACAGAGAATTTTAATACGTACTGATTCCATAATATGTTATTAGTTTCGTTTAATCTGAGTCTCCCTAATCGTAGTTTTGGAGATATAGAAGAAGATATAAAACAAAAAGTAAAAAAAAAAGTATTTAATAGTTTTTTTTTTTTTTCATCTTTTCCTATACTATTAATTTTCGATACGCTGTATCTCCAATATATGTTTAATCAGTTTTCTGAACTATTCATTTAGTTTCGAGAGATATCATCGCTGGTTAACTTCTTTAGTGTTGGTCACAGGAGTAGTAGTCGGTCTAGTTTAATGCTTATCTAATTATAATTGTATCTTACTTATAATTAGTCATATTATCTATATATATATATATATTATATATATATCTGTATTCTTATATATTATAATATATATCTCTATATATATATATATATATTATATTCTATATTATATTTATATTACTTTCGGTGCGTCGTGTTGTGTGTGTTTTCGTTGGATCAAGATTGTAGATGCTGATTTGATTTCGGATATTGGAAAAGTGGCCATATACAAGTCGAGTTTACTTCCCTGATAGGTCTCGTTTAAGTTGCCTTAAGTCTAAATCTCGATTAAAAGGCGACCATTCTTGCGTAGCGACAAGTACCAAAGTGGATAGTTACATCACTCCACTCAATAAAACATAATCACATTATATCTAAATAGTTTTCATACTCAGTTCTCCTTATCTTCTTAATACAATCACCTCCAGCGCGCGCGAGGGAGCCATGACTGACACTGGAACAAGGAGAGCCCACAAGAGTGAACGATATATCTGTGAGGGTAAAGGTCTATTGGAGGTGAGAGTAAACGGAGCAACGTGATAGAGAGAAGAGCGAAGTAAAGGGTGAGATTAGGATGATAGCAGTTCCACCTGATCATTAGCGACTGAAGAGAGATATCTTATAGGCTGATAATATATAGTCTAGAACAGCACTCATGCGACGTGATTTTATCTGCGGTGACTTGATCTTCTACTCTGATAGACACACGATGCATATTGATATTGTGTGGTCATTCAGTCCACTCACGATAGTCACACTGAGAGATTTACACATACTTTCCACCACTTAGATAATCACATATATAGATTGAGAGATAACAAACATGAGCACGAGCAATATACTGCCAATAACTATTTAGTAATGTGTGGAGAATTAATGTGTTTCGCAACATTGCAATCAGGCGCATAATACGCTAATCATGGCATATCACATCAGAGGACACCATATGAGTGCTCTCATAGGCATGGTAGGCTCTAGTTGTTAACCTCATTACATTAGGTGTTTTTGAGACTGAGACAATATTTCAATTAGGGTAATCCATCATGTTAGCGTATGTCGATTGGGAAGCTTGCTGAATCAACAGACACAATATACCACCCTCCAGCCAGGAGTGAAGTAGTTCTATAATATGAGCTAATAATTAATGGATAGAGTTGAGACACAGAAGATTGAAATTTCTATCAATATTGCTATTTAATAATATTCAAATATTATATGTTAATAGATGCAAGTAAGAAATATAAAAAAAAGTCGATTGGCAGGAAATGAGGTTGTGACCACGTCTGTAAAAATCAAAAAAGGTTCATTTTGTAGACCACTGTTTTATTATTATTATTCGCGAATAATGATTTATTGATTGTTTTAACTGTTGTGATATTTGTAATGTCGGATATTATGACATACGTATTAAGTATTTATGAGAGAATTTAGTTAAGTAATGGTCATTCATTTTTAGAAAGGAACAAGGTTTAAAGAGGTGGTATGAACAATAATATGGACAATTTGCTTATAAAAGATATAATGAAAAAGTATAGGGTGTACTATTCATTAGGTCACATACGGTGGATAGTAGAAAGTTCCGCCATTTTGACATTATGTAATAAGATTAGACAGGACATGGATGAAGTCAATCACCTGGGCACAGCGAGTCGACATCTCTGGTGCTTATAATCATTTCACTACTCGGATAAATATCACTTAAACACCGACAGTCTCCCCATAAATGTAGATTGAGTTGAAACAAAGGAAATAAATGCATAAATTGCAATCGCATCCCACACATTAACTACGCACACCGTTCCTTACACATTTCGTTTCTGAGCAGCGTATCGTAGAGTTGTGGCTGACAGATTACTGAACTTATATTATAGTTTATAATATTGTGTGAGATCTCTTATTATTAATTATTTTCGTATAGTATAATATTGCCAACAGAGGGAAGCGCTAACCTAAAACGTTATCTAGAAAGTCCGTAAGCGTGATCGTAATCACTATTAAGGTAACGTTAATGTTGACTTATATCCATGTGATCTCGAGTCGTTTGAGTGAGATATAAATTATATTAATATGATCATGTTGATAACTCAGTGGGGCGTCTGGTGAGTGCAGAGTGAGTACGGATTGGAGGTACAAGTAGGAGGGTAAAGTTTCTTGCGATCTCTATACTCCAGGGTTGACAGTCGGATGTAGATTGGAGGATATTACACATCACGCAAGAACTCTTCAAGAGGACCGTAACATGATCAGCCGGGCCTGTGGCTGTGACAGAAGTTTGAGTAACTTCCTCAGGGAAGAATGGGCATCCAGTGATAAATTATGCTCAGTATCCTCAGTCGTTTGTCTATCTCGATGTCCAGGGAGCACCGTAAAAGAGATACGAGTATAAATCGAACGGACGACTATTTATGCAAATAACTATTTAGAGTACTAGTGTAGTGATCAATTCTCTTTTTCCAATGGGTTGACGTAATAGTAATTTAAGTTATAGAGATCGAGAAACATGACAATCTGTGTGGCTAAGACGCTCATTTGTGCTATTCTATGAGTAGCGTATGCACTCATGTGTCGGGTATAGTTCTACATAGAGTTGTTCTAAGAGCGTAGGATAGATAAACAGCACATGCAAATATATGGGTGTTGATTGTACCTAAGTCTACTGTAAATTATTTGTGGGACTCAACGATGCTGCGTATGAAAAAAAACAAGTGAACAATAAGAAAGTGTGTGTGTGTTCAATTCAATTATCCACAAAGGTATGAGAGAGAGAGTTGTCTAATCTCAATTAATCTCTCGAGATGATATTCGTCGCAGTACTTTGTGCAATTGTGATAGTGCATGGCTATTTTTGTTGTGAGCCTCTTGTACCCACTAGAGCATGAGTATTCCGCGAGAACACTTCACTGACAGACGTGCTCGGCACAAGATTCTATTACTAATTGTTACCGTTTATCGTTAGGTATGAAGCTGTGTGAGTTATAATTTATTTTTTCACACACTATACTGAGACAGTGATTCACATAAAACCTCATCCGCTGATAATAGTATATTATGAATGAGTATAATTAAGGGGAGGTAAGGTGAGGGAGTACTTTCTTTGTCGATACTTATAGGTCATGTTCTATTATACAATCTTGTACTCTTATTCCAGTGCATTTTATCCTAACTAACGCTTTTCATTCTCCGTTTACCTCCTTAATCAATTATCGCTTTATTCTAATTTAATCTACATTTAATTATTTATTAAATTATTATCATTTTTATTAGAAATGTTAGTGTATCTGATGATGATATTGAAAAAACTATCTTTAAATTCCTATCTCTTATTCTCACCATCTGTAATCATTTTAGGTTTCCATTAACAGAAGTAAGCCTTGGATCTAAACCTGTGTTGTGATTTCCTGATCATTATGATTATTCTCGGTATTAATTCTCCTTCCGATCTTAAATTCCGTAAGTTCTCTTCGATGATTTTTATATGCTCTCTTCATCATTTCAATATATCATCAAGTCTTATTGCTCAATGTGTGCGTCTAGTTCAATTCAAATCAAAAGCTTTGGGTATACGTATAAGATATAAGGTATTCATTAACTGACCATATTTTCTGAATCTCTTTGTCATCTAATACTATTAGGTATTTTATCCTTAGTCTATCTTAATTTAATTGGTATTCCCCTTTCCGCTCTCATTAGTTATTTTCTCTTTGTAAATGACTCACCCTCTTCTCATTCTATCAACATATATCATTTTATCTTATTCGCTTTAAATCTACCCCAATATTGATGTGGGTGATCTCATCATAGCGCTTAATAACACCTATACATCCGATTTACCAACCTTCCTATGTCATCATCACATACTTTTGTGTTACATTTTTAGAATAGTCGCTCTTCTCAAGTCTTACTATACATGGCGACGAGATACTTTATTTACCTAGATGCAAAGAAGACTTACATTCCTTGGAGCATCTAAACCGCGTAGAATCCTCCTTTCTGTTACCTCCTTCCTCTAGAGTTTTTTTGGGGCAGAAAGCACCACATACTTGCTGTTGTCTGTCAACGCTTGTACGTTGTCTGTCACGCAATCTAAACCCTTCCTGTATCAAATGTTACTGCATCCTTCACATGTGTAGCAGACAAATTTACCTGAGCTTTAACTAGAGTATCGCGTTATCTTCAGTTACACCTGACACACAAACGTAACTCTCACCTCTTATGTCCGGAAGTCCCCTCTGCAGCTATCTTCTTCATTCGGTGCTACTACTGGTATCTTATCTCGGTCGAAGGGTAGTGTCATATCGGTGGTGAATATACTGATACATTAACCCTCATCGGGCGAGCCGGATACTCCGGTACCTACGCGGCTCTCTCTCTTGTCGGGTTTTTGCTGTGTTACTACGCGGCACTCCCGAGCCCACCAGTTCTTCTTCTCTTCCCCCTCGCACAACTACAAGACACAACCACTCACAATTCTCCCTCTTTCTCAGCCCTCTCATCGAGTTGAGTCAGATGTATTAACGATATCCACACTCTCGCTTTACGACAACCGCCTTGGTTCTCCCATAATTGGCATAGCTGTCGGGCGTCATTGCCAGAAGAGATCTCATCCACCCAACACACTAACGGCTCCTGTGATAAGCAAACACCTCTATATGCGTGCATGGGCCATGAGTCAAACGTTGTGAGAGTTCACTCCATAAGCGTGTGAGGTGTCCTTCCTTTCGCGCAAGTTCTACAACGTACGGTGTGTGTTATCGTTAACTCTGAAAAAATGCGGTTTAACTAAATTCTAAAAATATACTACGAAATATAAAAGACTAAGAGTGTTATAAGTTCCAACTATTTTAAAAAAGGCATAATGAACATATATAGGCGGATAGAGATGCCGAAGATTACAATAAGCAGACACACGTTTTACGAAGTCCATTTCAACGAGTCCCTTACCAAAGGCAGAAATACAAAAATTCAGCCTATGATGATGAGGTCTAGTGTGAAATACTAACAGTCAGATAACTTCGAAATGATCCCGCGCGTTTTTAATCCTACTACCCTCGCGTCGATATTATTTTGCCATACAATGTGTTTATAATTAACTTCCTTTGCGCACGTAATCTCTTGTGTTTAATTACTATTGTTCTTAAACTCTAAGATATAATTAGTAGTTTTTTAAAACACTTAGTCTGTGCAACTATTGGGCAACATTCCACATTTCGGTATTTTATTGTAAATGTATATGAGGCCAAATCCGAGAGAACGAGCAATAAGCGCGACAGAGTTTCTAGTAAATAAAAACGATTGTATTTAAAATTAGCTAATTAATTTTGATGGATAATAATAAAGCTAAATATAGCAGCTTAATAAATTATCAAGTAAAAAACTGCAAATAACCCTTAAATATAATAGGGTTCAGTCCCATTATAGGATCGATATTATAATATCCATCTATGTAGAAGAGTATAATTTAGTATACATAAACGAGGACGAGTTCTCGATTATTAATATTTAACTTTCTAATTTTCTAACAATAAACGGTGTATAAAAATTTACATCGAGATTCGTTTATTAGGCTCCTTTATCTATAATGATTCAATAATATAAAGTATTACATATGAAGTTATGCATATAAGAACGGTATATAAGATGAGCTATATTAGAACGCACTTAGAGTATGTTAAGTTGAAGATTGAGAGCATATATTATTTGATTGTATAGAATATATATATATATAATTTATATATAATAGTGAGTAATCACATAACACTAGATTAGGACTCTCATATATCATCTAGCAAAAATATGTACGTGAGTATATATTACTTGTCGTTAATACGGAGAGATAGACTGTATCTGATCGCAACTTAATCTGTGGAAAAGACAATTGATAATTAGGGTAAAGTGAGTAAGTACAGGTGAAAATATTAGAATGAGTATAGGTGGTGTACGAGTAGTAGTTTGAACAATGTATGATAATTTATAATATTGAGATTATCAATTAGTGAGGCTTGAGCATAGCAAATTGAGGTTATACATCGTTATTACTAAAGTAAGAAAAGAGAACATCCGAAATTCTGCTTACACGGAAAATGAAGGCTAAAGCTTTTGTGGTAATAGCATTATATTATTAAAATTGTATTTATATGGATAATTTATATTATATTATTTATTATGTTGTTTGTTTTTACTTTTTCATTCTCTCTGAAGAGAGTATTATTATTATCCTCAGACAATTATAATATTTATATTATATTAGCATTTAAGGTTATGATAAATATTATGAAGTTTATAGAGAGCTATATAATATTATGATAGGTTGCGAATATACAATATATAATACATATTATATAATGTCGTCCAATTTAAGTAGGGCATGTTGTAAAAATCGATTAAGATATGCGAGAGATATTGTTATTATATTATCTTGAGGTTAAATATAATATATAATCTAAAAATGATTGTTTATTATAGAGCACTCGGGGTGTGAATAACAGTGTAAAAGAGAAGTAGTTAAGGAAGATTTAGAGAAGAACTATTGAGTTTTGGGTGTCTCTCTTTCCAAGATATCAACGCTGAAATGTTTATCAATCAAATTTATTCTATTACGCTCTGCTTGATATCCACCAAGATTTATGTCTATATCAGTGACCTTTCTTAAACTTTTTTATTTATCGTTCTCGCAATGTGTTTAATTTATTTAAAAAATATAATATTTATTAAAGATATATATATATACTGACCAGATATTAACAAGGATAGTAGTGCTATCAAATCATCCCATCCTGACAATCCACTCATTTATCAGAGAGTGTGAGGTCTCCCAACCTACATCTGACTATAGAGGGCTAGTACGGGCCACCGGGTGGTCTAGATGAAATATCTAGTATGGTCCAGAATATATCATAGAATCTTGTCTCAGTAACCCATAAGTATCTCAGTCTAAGTATTTCGATTCGAGAGCCAATAACTCGCCGCTTGCGAGTCTCTAATTGCCACCATTTTCGGGAGCTTATTCCGACGCACCGAAAATCGCACGCGCGTACTACGTAGAGCAACACGCGCACGGCGAATAACATTAATTTCTTGATGGCACGATTTACTATCTAAGACATAGCACATCCTTGTAAAAAGAAAACGAGAGATAACAATAGTACAATATATTTGTAAGAGAGAAAATATTGTATTTGATTTATATCTATACTAAATGAAAAATAATGAATTGACACTTCACTAATATTCGTACCACAATAGCAGGTGTGGGGGGGTATAGGAGTACTACCAACCCCAGTCTAAATCAGTTCCCCTAGATTTATCGGCGAACTTGTCCGCCGTTCTGAGAGAGGATTGAACGCTATAGTGCTAGGCCTTCCAATGCGAGCTTACTTAATATTAAATACACGCGCTCGTAACTTCGTGCATATTAGGATATCGGATTAGATATTTTCTCTTCCATAAATGATTTACTTAAAGCATTAGGTAAAAGAATTTGCTTTCGCCATGACAATCCTGTAACTGCTCGATTGAGTGCCCCGCAAAATATACCACGCATACTACAACTCCGCGTCACACACATCATACGTCGTCCCGAATATCTTTAGTGTAGTAAGCGCTAGTTCTAAGTCTACATAGTTTTTTTTCATGAGACAGATGATACTAATTAAACGAGAAGCAAGATTTGTGTAGAGTGAGCGTGCGAGAGAGAGAGGATCGCCGAATAGCTACTTGTCAGTCATCTGAAATGGCACTTCATCAGAGTGAAAAGTTGTTTGATTACTACGTTCGCACAGCCAAGTTACCATATTGTGAAATTAAATATTCTTTAAGGTCTCAACCCTAAATCTCAGATCAGTATGGGCATGAGCAATCCACTATAGAATCCTATAAATTGCGATGTCTAGAATGTTTGAACCTACGACAACTCGTATCTCGAACAAACACGCTATGACAAGAGTCTAATCATTGTATGTGGTGCAGAGTTTCCTAGAGTCTTGAACGTATACTACGATCGATACCACAGTACTGCTGCTGACTTTCAGCTTGCTAGAGGTCAATAGGCGGAGACCCTGCGCGCCACACACGTTTCCCTATTATAGCTTGCGCATGGCCTTATAAATCGGACTAACCCGGGCGCTGTATAGCGAGGACCTCTTATTCTTCATTAATGTACTCCCGCATATTATTATGATCTGCACTTCTGGGTGTCAGTCGTCACAGTTGCGCTGGAGTTTAAATCAAACAAGATCTTTTTTTAGTAAAATATTCAGCTGTCAGCACACATCAGATTCTTCTCGTTAACCTGTCTTGGAGGCACAACTATCATATCGTCCACAAAGCCTGGAAGTGGTTGAAACAGAATTGATGGGTTTGGTCTGAGGGAGATCGCACCTGATTGGAAGACTGCAGTTTGGTTATAGGTCCTTTCATGTGACGATGGTCCAGTTGTCTTCCCATCAACAACACTAATTAACTTCCTGAGTGGCAGTTTATTAAAATGCAACATGCATATATGAGCCATTGAAGTGGTCCTTTAAGATGTAACTCCAACATCCACGTTTATCTGTGTGGACCTTATTTTTTCGCACTTCCTTTGTTAGCCCGCTACTCTCACAGGGAGTTTCCATCGCAAATCATGCCTTAAAGTCTCTGTATATCTGTTCGTTCAATAATACCCAGAAATTCATTTAATACATCTCGAGATCTTCCTGAGTTAGGACTAACGTGATCGATGAAACATATCTGGAAATGACACTCGCACGTAATGTTCTTCTCTAACTTTTCTACCCACACCTCCAGTATCGACCCATATGATGTTTCATCTATTTTTTCATCGAAACCAATGCAGACATACCCTGTGTGCGGCAACGAATCCCTGCTCCCTCTGACGTGTTTGTGTCTCCGTATTGTCTTGGCGTTGTAACTTACTGGATCAACCACGTTTTTGGCTGACAGAGAGGCGAGCGTCCTTGATGGGCTAGCCATTACCGTCATGAGACACCTGCCATCTCTTATCTCGCTCCTTACTTGTGCCTGCTACGTTACCACTCTCGCTTTCCTAACACAACTCGAGGAATACGCGGTGCTCTAGTCGACCTCTCGATGGGTGAGCGAGTTTACTTCGCATTCCCTTGTGTCTTTCTGATGCTTGCAAGGAAACAGGAGGTGCGGTGTGAGCAACACAATCACTATTGCCACTGCACTGATATATTCTCCTCAAACTCTTGACTTACACACTCTCTCTGCCGTTCTTTTTGTTCAGCACCTTCTTACTCTTCAAATACGTCAACAAGAAATGTCCCTTACTTCTCTTTCCTGAAGCCCTTTCATGTTTTTCCTCATGTTCTTTTTTTCTCTTTGTGCCTACCGTTCTCTATTAGTCTCATCGCGTACTCTGAAGGTGTTGATTGGAGCGCGAGAGAATGCCGAGTGTACTTGCCAATGAGCGAGGTTGATTTCTTCTCTGTTTCACATCTGTGTACAATTGTATCATTTGTTGATCTTTGTTACTGTTCAACTATATAGGCCATATCGGAACACAATCTTTGCTATTCGTCATAGCTATACTTTGATCGATTTAGAGGTGACGAGAATACATCAGATTTAAGTCTCTTTGGTATCATTGAGAGAGTGATCATTAGAGTGAAGAGTACTGTGTATTTTCCGCGTATTGTCACAATTAATGTTCATACATTATCAGTGATAGCATTAAATGCATATTTGTGTATCTATTTTCTCGAGCGGAATGTACGGTTAGAAGCTCTTTACCAGCTAATGTTCTACTATATAGCAGTCTTTTCTTAATATCTATTCACTAACACTCGGGATATTGAAATTTCAATACCTGTATCTCATGTATTATTATTTTGTGATATCCCTATTGATCCATATATACACTTATAGCTGTTGTCCACTTAACAACTATTTCCTGCTAAGATATTATGAGCCTACTTTTTTCTTTAAAGTAATCACTTGAAATCAAGTCTGTTCTGGTTAGAGAGAGATTACTGACAATAAATCTATGAATTGTAAGATACTATGATAGGACTCTATAAACTAACATTAACTCTTCTAGACCAGTGGGTAGCTATTAGATTTTCGACAGTGGGTCTTGTGTAAATAATACCGTAATAATTATGCTATATGCTACTGTCTTTTTATAGCCTATGATTTGAGCTAATCTCAATAGCTACATAAGATTTACGTCTTGCATATATAGTCAATCAAAACACTGCACATCCACTGAAGACGCGTATTATCATCAAACGGTACGTCAAGTAGAAGATTTCTGGAATCTCGGAAAATGAGACAGAAATACAACTCTCTCATGCATCCACACTTTAGCATGATACTCGGGAGATGAATAAAACATGACACTATTAGGGTTCTTTGACCACTTAGATTTATAGATTTAATCAACACGACATTTGCATCATTAACTCCATAAATGTAATAGGTGAAAAAGATCTCTGTAGTTGATTATACAACGACATTGATTTATATATATATATGACTCAATATGTGTGGCCACCACCGTATTACACGGATTGAGTATATTTATTAATATGCTAATGAAAGTTTATATATGTGTAATAGATTGCGTCACCTACAATATACAGGGATAAAATCAAGCGAGCAACCAATTGCCAATAGGTTATAGTTAGCTAATGGTACAATCCAGCTTAGATATCATACCACCCAGAAAACCTACTAGAGTGAGGAACATGTACCTATTTCTACTAAATTGTGAACATGAGTAAATATAAAATTATATACATAATATATGCTACTAATACTACTCCACATTAACTAACAGGACATATTGTGAGATGATATACGAATATTGCAAGAGATACAAACAGTCTATTCATCAATTATCAATTTAGAAACCGCTAATTCAAAATATAAACTGTGATGGCAACAACATGTAACATATTTATCATTTGGCGAGCATATGTAACTACGCGTGCAACTACTTAGGGTATACTCACAATTCTATTTATTATTAGGCTTAACGTCAATGTCTATATATATCAGCTACCCTCCTACCCACTAACATTTTTATATCATATATACGAGTAATCTTATCCTAATTATATACATAGCTATAGTATATTGCACTCACCATCACTATACTATACATGTAACTAATAATCTGTAACATATTTTTATCTCAATTTACGTTACAAATTTATCCTCCTCCCACGGAACATTTTTATATCATCGTCATATATGCTTTTCTGTATGGACGTATTGTTGTTCGACAATGATTGAAGAAATTGAAAGAAATAAGACGATTGCTGGGTCAACTGTCGTCTGTCGATGTTTATAAAGGAGATTGTTTATTGAAGGCTGTACTCATAGAGTATTAAAACTTTATTTCTTCTCGATCGCAGTTCCGTGGGCTCTTCTGGTCGAGAGTGAGTGGCTTATTTGAGTCTGTGTTTTACATTTGGTGGCTGACGGTAACATTCTAATCATGCACGTACTAGCTTCGTCTCATCCTGGGCTTTTACGTTTGTGATGTGAAATATTATATAGGTGTATTGTTACATCATGTTTATGCTATCCGTGACTTATCTCCATCTCATGGATGTATTGTATCTCATCTGAGTCGTATTGGGAGTCTATCTAGTGATCGTATTTATTGTGTGAGTGATTTGGAATTCATTATTCTACACATCTTAAAAGAGGTGGTAAATTATATATATAATGTATGAGGACGTGATGTGAGGGTTGGGTTATATTTATAGGTTGTGTTTTGTTCTTGATTCTGGGTTCTAATATTCATAATTATATATTATTTAGAATTATTGAAATTTATGCATGATTAATTATAATTAAATTATACATTTGTTTACTGTGGTACTTATGAATTATAATTAATAATTATAATTATAATTATAACTTATACTTATAACTTATAATATACTGAAAAATTTATTTATAATTCCAAAGTATGATTCGAATCCCAAAAAGCGGAGCACTTCTGAATATAGATTTAATTATACGATTATAATTATAATTATTATTTTTTTAATTAACATAATTAAATATAATTATAATTAATTATAGAAAGTTTTTATTAAGTTTTGGTATTGATTTTATATTATTATTTATTATTAATATTATTATTATATTATTATTATTATTATTATCTTATTATGGGATATTATTATTATTATAATTATAATATTATATTATATAATTATAATTATTATTATTATTATTATTATTATTATTATTATTATTATTATTATTATTATTATTATTATTATTATTATTTTTATTTTTTTTTATTTTTTATTTTTATTTTTATTTTTATTTTTATTTTTATTTTTATTTTTATTTTTATTTTTATTTTTATTTTTATTTCTATTATTATTATTTCTATTATTATTATTAACAGCTATTATAAGTTATATTACCTTATGTCTTTTATGGCGTGTCTATATATTCACGCACGCAGATAACAAGCAGCCTCGTGGAATCGATTATAATGTAATCTGATTCCAATTCCACCTAATTATTAAGATGCGACTTTCAAACCTGACTTCGATTTCTAATCCGGTTCCGAGAAAGTTTTCAAACCCGTATTGAGATTCGGAGTCATCAAAATTTGTTGTTTCTGCTGTTCCAGTTTCGATTCTGATTCCACAGTTCTGTTCACAAGGATTCCAATAATCTGCATTTAGTGTTGTGACATTGTGAGTTTGACGATTGCAAAATAATTTTGAATTCTTTTCTTAAAGAATATTTCAGATTGTTATCGCGAATTAAAAATAACCTTTCAAAAAAATGGTAGGTAAAGATTTTAAAAATTCACAAATTAGATATTATGAGTTATAAATTTATTGTAGACTCGAGTTACGTTCTCCTGTATAACTATTCTGTTTCCGATGTATGTTGCGCACTCCACATAGAACATGAAGGAAAAGAAGAGAAGCATTTTTTTGCTGGATATTTGTTTAAATGAAGCATATATTGAGTGAAATTGTAAAAGGAATGAAAATTTTATACTTCATATAATATCTGATTTCTTTTCGTTTAGGAAATTGTAGGAATTTTGCTGATTGTTTTCTGAAGCCCCTGAATGTCCTCCACTTTTGGAGTTACAGTCAGAACTGTTCATTTTGCCAGACACCTTCTTATGGAGCATTAAAAAGGTTTTTATGTACCCATTCCATTTCAAATCGAATTAGAAGAATAGTTTGCAAAAAAAAAAAAAACACGATTTCGGAGACACTTTTTCAAAAAATCTCGAATCCGCTTTGTTTTCATAGCTCCATGATACCAAAATCAAAAATGCATATTGTTCGATCTCTAGTAAATTCGATCCTAAAAGGGGTACCACATATTTGATAACAAGGAAAAAAATATTTAAATTTTTAGCGAACTTTAAATTAACCAAATACCAAAGAAGAGCTCGCCCAATAATTTCCAGACCTGCTATGAAAAAGACAATTGGTTCAGTTGAAAAAATATTATCTTCCTTTCCAACCTTTTCATATCACCTCATTCAAGTCTGAATAACTTTATTGTGAAGAAAGACATTTTAAATTAGGGAATGGAATTCCAAACTAGAAAAATTTTTGAAATAATTTATAATCAGATTTTTGATACACGCCTTTGGGGTTCAATTTTATAATAGTTGAATATTGACAAAATTTGAATTTAGAACATAAATTATTTTGGAAAATACTCAAAAGACCACTAAATATCAGACATTGCAGACATTTTTTGGTAGTTTATTTAGATTGCTATTACACGTTAATTGGTATTCAAACTTCTGCACTTTAATGGACTAAATTTTGAAAAATCTAATTTTTAATATCATCTCTAAATTTCGAAAATTTTCAGAGAAAAGTCGCTATAGAAAAAAAATTTCCCTACAAAATACAAAGCAATATCATTGAAGTTTCCATTACTAAAATTTCATAATCATTGTAAAAAATAATCTTGACATTCTCATTTCTGAAAGAAAAAAATATTTCTAAAAAAATTAAATTTGTTATAAAATTGTAACTAAAACAGATATCAAAACTGAATT
>JABUQX010033544.1:30000-40000 GCA_015478945.1 Trachelipus rathkii
AAACACAAAGCATGGATAATAAAATTACAGAAATAATAGTAATAGACGATCTTCCACTTTCTTACTTTGAAGTTCTTGACTTTGAATGGTTAATGAAAGGAGCGGTTCCTTTATACCTACTATAGTAGTTATTTCTGTAATTTTATTATCCATGCCGTGTGTGTGTGTGTGTGTGTGTGTGTGTGTGTGTGTGTGTGTGTGTGTGTGTGTGTGTGTGTGAGTGTGTGTGTGTGTGTGTGTGTGTGTGTGTGTGTGTGTGTGTGTGTGTGTGTGTGTGTTTTATTCTGCTTCATTTCTAAAGCTGGTATTGGAGATCATCTCCTCTTTTATTCGCTTCCTTTTCTACCTCTTCCTTGTGTTTGTTGCTTAATGGTTTCTTAACTTGGATGTCGCTTTTCCTTTCCGAGAATAATTACTATTGTAAACAATATACACCTTGCGACGTTATTGAGTACAATATCGAAGTAATCCCAAACCACACCAGATGAGGATGTTATTACGTAATTGCTTCAACAGTTGACCTCGAGCGTTATATGCTCACACTTGAAGTCTATCAATATTGTTAGACTTCGAGTGTGACTCAAATTACTACCACCTCCTCGAGTCAGCATTTGTCAACTCATTCACTAAAATTGTCACAAAAGTCGCTAAATTTTCTACCAAGTTCCATCGAACCGTTTATATATATATATATATATATATATATATATATATATATATATATATTTCTATATATATATATATCTAAAACGAGTAAACACATATATATATATATATATATATATATATATATATATATCTATATATAATTTATATATTATATATATATATATATATATATATATATATATATATATATATATATATATATATATATATATATATATATATATATATATATATATATATATATATAGCTGGTCGGGCTTTAGAATGTGGGTTATTCTTTCTAAAATTCGCGTATGTAAGCGTGTATATATATATATATATATATATATATATATATATATATATATATATATATATATTATATATATATATATATATATATATATATATATATATATATATATATATATATATATATATATATATATATATATATATATATATATATATATATATATACTAGAGGTGGACCGAATGTCAATTTTCAATATTCGTGAATGCGAATTTTTCTTTTAGTATTCGCGAATACGAATGCGAATGTGAGTATTTTATTTAAATATTCGCGAATGTGAATATTATCCTTTATGATAACACGTCCTTTTTAATATTAAGCAGATATAGTTTATTAAATGCTTTGTAAGAGCTTAGATTTTAGTCATTAAAATCTAATTAATTAAAATCTTTTAAATTTTTAATGCTTGCAGGATACGGGACGAGGACACAATGTTACATGTATCCCACCACCTCTTTCCCCATCCTCCGCCCTTGGAAAGATTTCTGCTATTTATATAAACAAAGTTAAATGTATTATTAATGCGTAAAATTTATTACCGGAAGGTTAAACTTTAAAAACAATAATTTCTCAGCTCTTTCAGGAAACAGTTTGCTTCTTTTCTCGTCATAAATCAGAGGCGCTCGCTGGCAACACTTGATGGTGGACATGCAATATAGGATCTTGTCAACTCTGCAAATTCAGGGTACTTGTACGAATTTATCCTCCACCATTCTAGTGGATCTTCGTCAATATTGATACGGTTTTCTTTGAGATACTGCTCTGCAATGTTTGATGACTGCTTAGACGCAGTGCTTCCCAACCTGGGGTACGCGTACCCCTGGGGGTATACTCGGCAGATTGGTTGGGGGTACTTGAAAATAATATTAGGAATGGCGGAACACATCAAATCAAAAAATGGAAGGAAAAACTATTATAAAAAACTGAAATAAATTGTAAAATGTGTATTCAATAATAAAAGCATATATATATATATATATATATATATATATATATATATATATATATATATATATATATATATATATATATATATATATATATATATATATATATATATATATATATATATATATATATATATATTTATATCATTAATTTGAGTCTTTTGATTATTTAGCTAACTCTAAGAACATTACTACCTAACAAAATCAAATTTTTTGCGTGAAGGGATGGGTGGGGTTGCTTTATGAGAAAAGGGGGTACCAATACATGAAAAGCCTAATAAAGTGGTACGGGAGAGGAAAAAGGTTGGGAAGCGCTGGCATAGAGAGCTGTTCTTCGTCATCACTACAAGAAGTTAATATTGACTTCATAACTTCACTGATAAATGAACCTGTTGAAGATTTTGAATCATCTTTTAAATGTAGTGCTGATTTATGACTTTGACCTTTTTCATACTTTCTTTTTTGAATATCTCCGCATTTGCGCCATCTGTTTGCTTTAACTCTGACAGTTACGAGCTAGGAACTGAGAACTTTGTTTTGTACCTCGGATTGAGAAACGTTGCTATAGTAAACAAATCATAATTTTCCGTAAAACCAAAACGTTTGTCAATTTCTTTTAATATGATATATCATATTCAAAGAAATTGACAAACGTTTTTTTTTCTCTCTTAAATTTCTTGAGTATCTTCGTCTGATAATGGAATCAATTTTTTATGAGTAGCTCTGAGAGGAATTACATCTGCTAATGAAGAAGAGTTTTTGTTAATTTTCAAGGTAATTTCTTTGAAAGGTTTGAGAAAAGTGATGCAGCTGTATAAAAGGGCAAAATCCTAAGGTGTAAAAAATTCAATTTTGGTGTTAATTAAAGGTAACTACTGGAGACCCATCGATTGTGTGACCTTCATGCGTACGTGTATAGGTTTCACAGTTCGAACGTCTGAAAATATTACAGCTTTGATTAAAATAAAAAATGAATTAACATCGCATCTTAACGATGTTGACATACTCGAGGACTTAATACATATAGCCCACGGTGTAATCTATGATATTTACATCGAAACATGCGGTTTCCCGTATAATGCAGTATACAGGAATGCGTTAATAACTATCAGCTTGGATGAGTTTACTTCTCTCTTGTATGAGAGAATGAGTGCTGTTGAATCAAAATATGCCGAAAAATGGTTTAGTGTTGCTGAAGGCATTTATACTTACATCCTTTCAAAGGGTGTTGAATCTTTAGAGAGATATATAGAACGTACCCAACTTGAATCCTATGTTCGCTGAATAGATGAATTAATATATTTAAAAATAAACTTATGTTTTTATGTATTTATATGTTTTTATGTATTTATATAACGCTCTTTTCAATGAAAATTATATGTTATAAAAATGAAAACTTGTTTTACTTCCCTCCTATGTTCGCTTTATTGACTAAGTTGTTAATGATAGCTGTTTATTCGTCTGGTTGTTGTGTGTTAAGTATGTTATGTTCATAGTTTAGCTTTACAGAGGATAAAACTTTACTTTGTTTGTCTTTACCCATTAGGTATTATGATGGTTAGGTAAGGTTATGATAAATTTTTTGTTAAATATTACTATGTTAATGTAAAATTAACATTGTCATGTTGGAGATATGTTTGATAAAGTGCAAATGGATTATGTTTTTGTATGCCTTGTTAGTTACTTTTACTGTTGATAAGTTTGGAACTTTGTTAATGTTAGCAGTTTATTCTTGCTTAAGATGTGTCAGGTTTGTCGTTGTATATTATATTCTTAGTTCTGGTAATGTTATGTTGGCTTTATTAATGTGAAAACTTTGTTACGTTAGCATACTTTCGCTGGTCTGTATGATAATTACTCAAGGTTATGGTAAATTTTTGTTAAATATTACCATGTTAATGTAAAATTAACATTGTTATGTTAGAGACATGCTTGACAAGGTGTGAATAGGTTACGTTTTTGTATGTTATGTTAGTTACTTTACTGTTGTTAAGTGTGAAACTTTGTTAACGTTAACATTTTATTCCTGTTTAAGATGTGTTAGGTTTGTCGTTGGGGGCTATGTTCTTAGTTCAGGTGATGCTATGTTAGCTTTATTAATGCGGAAACTTTGTTACGTCAACATATATTGATTGATCTTTGTATAAAGAACTTGATTTTATGTTATGTTTATCCAAAATGATACTCGAAATGTGACATGAAACAATAGATCAATAGATCAATAGATCAAGGATGTACAGGAGGATGGCAGGATTGTGGTTTGATTTACTGATTTACTGATTTAGGGTATGTAAAACATGACAATTTTAGTAAAAATATGACCTGAATCAATAGATCAATAGATCAATAGATCAATAGATCATGGAGGGGCTGAGGAGGGCAGTTGGATTTACTGATTTACTGATTTACTGATTTACTGCTTTAGGGTATGTAAAAACGTAAATTTGTAAGTTATAAACATAAAAAGAATAAGAAATTTTATTTATTTATTTATTTATTTATTTATTTATTTATTTATTTATTTATTTATTTATTTATTTATTTATTTATTTATTTATTTATTTATTTATTTATTTTTTTATTTTTTTTCTTGATGGTTCTGAAACCATTATTTTCGAAATCTACAGACCCAATAACCTATATAAAGACACCAACATTGTTGTTATACGAATGTTTATTAACTCAGCACCGCACCGGCTCCAGCACTGGAGCCGGTACTGACTCCGACTCCTCTGTCTCTGAATCCTTCTCAGACTCCTCCTTCCTCATTCTTCTTCCTTCCTCCTTCCTCCTTTCCTCCTCCTTCTTCCTCTGTTTTGCACTCTGTGCTTTTCTCTTCTTTTTTCAGGCTGAGACCCCCCTCCGGGGGGGTCTCTGGACTACGAAGCCGAATCCGACTCTGCTCCTCCTCCGTCTCCGACACCGAATCCAAATCCTTTCTCCAAGTTTTAGTCTTCTACGAACAATTTAATTTTTAGGGGGGCAGCTTCCCCCTCACGGGGGACGTAGAGCAACGTAATCTCGTCTCCGACGAGATTACGTCACCATCTAACCCTCCTCCAAATTTTAGCCCAATACGATAACTCTAACCTCTATAGATATATATCGGAGCCATAGGCTGAGCCGGAGCCGGAGCATGAGTCAGAGTGCGTAAAAAACGATTCCTTGCAGGAATCGTTTTTTGACTCAGAATCGAGATTCTTCGTCTCCAAATTTCAACCTTCTACGATCAATTTAATTTTTAAGGGGGGCAGCGTCCCCCCTTACGGGGGGACGCAGGGGTACGTAATCTCGTCTACGACGAGATTACGTCATCATGCTCGACCCGAAACTCGATTTAGGCCTAATCTTACCCGCTCGGAAGCTGCAACAAGGGCGTAAGCGATATTTTGAGCTACGCTCTCGGGGGGAGGTACCCCCTATATACATCCTAGAGACTTGAAATTTCGCGTGTATTGAGCTTAATACATCAATAGATTATATTCCAAGTTTCAGACCGATACCTCTATTCCTATCGAAAAGGGTGAGGTCGCTCAAACTGGCCCATCACTATTTTCGTTACTCAAAAAACTAGTTCCGTTAGTAACGGAGTAACGGATCGTGCTCCACCTCTGTATATATATATATATATATATATATATATATATATATATATATATATATATCCTATTTATTACATATATATATATATATATATATATATATATACTCGTATATATATATTACATACATATATTATATTATTGTTGTTATACAGAAGAAAGAAGTATATATATATTATATATATATATATATATATATATATATATATATTAGTATATATATATATATATATTTATATATATATATATATATATATATATATATATATATATATATATATATATATATATATATATATGTGTCAAAAATATATATATTACATATATATATATATATATATATATATATATATATATATATATATATATATATATATATATATATATATATATATATATATATATATATATATATATATATATATATATATATATATATATATATATAAACACACTCTTTATTTTAAATTAATAATGTAAAAAGCAGTTGAGAAATGAGACTTGGAGTTTAATCGTTGTACTCTTCATTGTTTGTATTTTATTGCACAGTCGAAGAGATTAAATTCTTTTTCTTTAAATTACTTCTTTGAGTGAATCTGGCTTAATGGAAAAAATTTGGCTATTTTTAGCTCTGAGTTAATGTAAGTCAAGAAATGGAACAAATGTACATCGGTTGCACGTGATATTAAATCGACATTATTTTAGCAAAGAAGAAACATAAGCTTGCTGAATATATCTATTAACTAATGGTAATATTTGTTCAATACTTAACTGTTTTAAAGTTAAAATGCTCCCTTAATTGCTTAGGATGGGCATTGCAATTTTACAATCATTTACAGAGAAAGAATGTCTGTTGAAGCGAAACGATATATATATATATATATATATATATATATATATATATATATATATATATAGCTATATATATATTATAAATATATATCATACATATATATATGTATATTATATTATATATATATATATATATATATATGGCGTTTGTGCAGATTGAGATCTGTTTTCGTTCGTATGCGTGTTTGTAAGAACATAGTTTTAGCCGCTCGAACATAGTCAGCCGACTAGATTTTTGGTTTCATGTGGCAGAGGTTGGATAAAAAAAATTTTCATAATTAATAGTTGTTGTTTCTTGAGTGAACTAGTTATAAAATGTTGGTTTTGGGTGTTAAATGAATTTGATTAGTGATGAATATAGTGCATTAGCATTTTTGCAATATCATAAATTAATATTAGAAGAACAAATTTGTATTCATTGCAATCTTCCTTGTTTCATTATGAAAACAAAATACAAATTTAATTTTAGATGTAAATCTTGTTTATCATTTTTTACAAACAATTTTTTGAGGCAAGTTGAGCATTTTCAAACTATATAAAGTAAGCTTTATAATATATATATTTATATATATATATATATAATATATTATATATGTTGCATATATATATATATATATATATATATATATATATATATATATATATATAATATTATATATATATATATATATATTAAATTTAATTTTTAGTGTTGTATCTTATTATTTAGAAAATTTTATTTATTAAACTCATATATTATTAATTTTTTACTTAAAAACAAATTATCTAGGTTAGGTTTACGTGTTCGGCAACCACAATCAATCTAGGTTAGGTCTCCGTTTTGGGCAACGACGATAAATCTAGGTTAGGTTCTACTGTACGGCTTTTAAGTTTAGGTTAGGAATAAAGTGTGGTTAGGTAGACAGATTATATATATATATATATTATATTATATATATATATATATATATATATATAAATATTAATATATATTATATATTATATATATATATATATTTTATATGAAACTAAAGAAGTTACCCGCATGATATCTCGAAAACTAAGATAGGTACAAGAAAACTGATAACATATATGGAATCAGCGTATAAAATTTGTATGGAAAATGATAAAAAAAATTTTTTTTTATTTTTATTTTTTTATCTCCAAAACTACGATAGGTACAAGAAAACTAATAACATATTTAGAATCAGCGTATGAAATATGTATGAAAAAAGTTTTTTTTTTAACTAAAAGAATACCCCAGGGTAAACCGCAAAGATGCAAGAGTCGGGGATCTCTCGGCCTCCTGGGGGGACGACGGGTAGGACTATTTCCCCCCTCCGGGGAGGGTCTCCGGAACCCCCGCTCTTTGGTATTTGGGTGTCGCGGGGGTTCCTCCGCCCCTCCCCTACGAGGGTATGGAAAACGTTCCCCCCCGTCTGATCCCACCTCCGGCTCGAGCCCCCTAAAAAAAATTTATACGCTGATTCCATATATGTTATTAGTTTTCTTCTACCTATCGTAGTTTTGGAGATATAAAAAAAAAAAAAAAAAAAAAGTAAAATTTTTTTTTTTCATTTTCCATACAAATTTCATACGCTGATTCCATATATTGTTATCAGTTTTCTTGTAACCTCATCTTAGTTTTCGAGATATCGTGCGGGACTAATGTATAGTTTGGCCATATATATATATATATAATATATATATATATATGTATAAGAAAACCACAATATATATATATATATAATATTGATTATATATATATATATATATATTATATATATATATATATATAAATATATAATTAAAATATTTAATAAATAATTAATAAATATTAAAATTTTAATATTATATTAATATTATAATAATTTGTATTATCTTAATACATATATCTATAGAATATTTTTTATATATTTATTATATATATATATATATATATATATATATATATATATATATATATATATATATATATATTATATATATATATATTATATATATATATATATATATATATATATATATATATATATATATCAAGTCGCGTGTTCGTTTATACATTTGTTTAACAAAGCCGAGTTGGTGGCTTAAATGGCATGGCTGATGGCTTAGAAAGCCATCACCCAAGCCAGTCAAGCCAGCCGCTCGGCTTGGCTAAACAAATGTATGAACGAACACAGATCTCATTCGACATTTTTCCCATATAAATATTACTAATATATATAATATATACAATATATATATATATAATTGTAATATATGTTATATATATATATATATATATATATATAAAGATATATAATATATATATTATATATATATATATATATATATATAATTGGAATCGTAAGTTATTAAAACACATTAAATTCGTAAAACAGGGATGGGTATTAGTTTATTTATTTATTTATTTATTTATTTATTTATTTATTTATTTATTTATTTATTTATTTATGACAAATGAACCACTTTTTGATCTGTAAAGTTAAGGTTGCCAGACTCTGTAAGAGATATTGATCATATTTTTTACCGTACGTTTACCAAGCGGTAAAATTTGAATTTGAGAATTTTAAGTTGGCCAAAGGATTTTGAGTGAACAGGTTACAGCTGCTAAGCACAGTGTTTAAAATTAGCAAATTTCAGTGCTCACATTTCTGTGAAAAATATTTGAAGAATAATAACAATAATGACCTTTACCTAATTGAAAGTATTTTTGATTGGAAATATATCTAATATTTCTTTCTTCGTATTTATGTTAACCGTTTGCTGCCTTATATTTCGAAAAGGAATAAGTGCACTCTCGTAAGAATTTGCGTTTTGCCAGGATATATAAGGATTCGTCTCAGAAAGAAATTTACCTGCTAATTATACTACCAGAATGTTCCTTCGACTTTTTTGGATATAACTTTTCGAATTAGCGAGGACTCACCTTTTTTCCAACAAAATGAAGCATCGGGAAAGATTTCTTCTTTGCAATTTAAGGTTAGTTTGCTGATTTTCCCCTTAAATTTCGAGGGTTGTCCATTTGTATATTTATTTATATACTATATTTATAAAGATTCTGGGTTTTTATTGGGTTTTTATTCTATTCCGTTAAAAATAAAAATTTGGGGTCGAACAAATATAGGTTAAGGTTTGCCAGGGCTGCGGAGCCGGCAACAAGCAGCCGGAGGCGCTGAGCCGCAAGGTTTTAGGCGGAGCCGGAGCTGAAATTTTGGAGGGCCTGGAGCCGGAGCCGGAACCGCAAAATAAGACGCTGCTCCGGCAATACAAAATTAAGTGGTTCATGTGAATTTAATGGCTCGCGTTCCTCTGAGTCATAAAATTTGGTAATTGTTTAGTATTACTGACTTGAGTTCACGTACATAGTATATTAAACTTATAAACATTTCGTTTACAAAAATGGTTTTAAAAAATTATTTGAAGTTTTTTTTACGCATTTGAGTTTATTTTGAGTTAAGATTTTCACTAAAAATATTAATATTAACGCTCTGAAAATCATAACAATTCGGCTTTTTCCGCTCGTGTAGGGATGAGGAATCACTGTTGAAATGCGTTTCAGATTATCGATACATCGACATCGATATTATTTTTTTATAATCAATTTTTTTCACAAATTTCGAGGAATCGATATTATAGACATAGTGTACGTAAAT
>JABUQX010033544.1:47500-49239 GCA_015478945.1 Trachelipus rathkii
ATATAATATAATATACTATATAATATAATATATAAAGTATAGTAATATATAACGTATATTATATCACAGGCCAGTAGGGCGAAGTACCTATATGTATATACATATATATTAATAAATACTATATATATATAAATATATATATAATAAATTATAATAATATATATATTATATATGATAGTAATATAATGATATCCACCGCCCAATTGGGGGCTCCAGCAGACGGGGAACCAGATGGAGGGGACGATTTCCATACCCCGCTAGGGGAGGGCGGACGGAACCCCCGCGAACGCAAAGTAGCCAAAGAGCGGGGGGTTCCGAGAGACCTCCCCGGAAGGGGCGGAGAATAGAGTCCTAGCCACAATGCTTCGGTTCCCGAGGAAGGCCGAAAGAACCGCCTGACTCCTCGCCGAATCGGAGGAGGTCTACACTATGGGGTATCCCATTAGTTTTAAAAAATTAAAAAGAAATGGGTACCAAGGTACCATTTGCAGTACCGCAATATAGTATTAAAAAAAGAATTTATAACTAAAAATGGGTACGCCCAAAGGATAGAACCGACCCACGATAGCAGAGTCAAGGGTCGGCTCGGCCTTGCAGAGAACGAAAGAGTAGAACGATATTGTCGCCCCCCCACCCTTCCCGGGGAAGGTCTTCTGGAACCCCAACGCATGTTTTGGTATTTATGGGTGTCGCCGAGGGGGGTCCTCCGCCCCCTCCCACTACGGAGAGTATGGAAAAACGTCTCACCCATCTGTTTCAACCCGTCGGCTCGAGGCCCACTAAATGGCCGTGGAGTATAAATATATATAATATTAAATATATTATTATATATAGTATAGTATAGTATATGATTATAAATAGTATATATATATATAATATAGTATGAATGCATTACATCGCCCTGACGAAGCTCGCGCGAGTGCGAATCTAATACGACTCACGGCTTGTTTCAACTGTACTCTGAATAAATTTTCTACTGAGTACACAATCTATTAAATTATGCACCATATATATATATATAATAATAGATATATTATATATATTATATATACTATAAATATATATATAATACATATAATATATATAGAATATATATATATATAATATATTGCGTATCTGTTATTAAAGGAAAAAAATTATTTATATGTACTTATTATTATTTGTATTATTATTATATATTAAAAAGTTTTATTATTACAAAATAATCGGTTTCGAATTATTTTTTTTATTTTAATATGCGTAAACGTAAATGGAAAAACTAACAATCGAATTGTTGATAATCGTTCAAAATTATCGAATATCGGAAAAATAATCAATGCAATCGATATATAAAAAAATCGGAACAAAGCCATCCGCATAGCGAGTTATCCTAAAAAAAACGCATAAATTAGCCGTTATAAAATTTTCACGGGAAACCGTTTATGTTTTTAATATATTTTTCTTTTTAAAATATATGCAGATTATAAATACACGAAAAATCGCCGTAAAAAAAAACTTAGAAATAATTTTTTTAAACCATTATTGCTAAATGAGATGGTTAAATTTTCAATATACTAATGTACGCTGAACTAAGTCGAGGAATAATACTAAACGAATTACGCTAAAATTTATAGGTTAAGTACTTAACCAGATATTTGTTTAAATTTATCGTGGTCTACTGAAGTAAAAAAAAAAAACAATATATATAAATCTCGAAACTGATTTTAGTAAAGAGTAAGTAGCTTTCAGAGTTTAAATTA
>JABUQX010033546.1:0-2500 GCA_015478945.1 Trachelipus rathkii
TGCTTCCATGTTTGAGAATGATAAAACTAAAGATATGAAATCTTTATGTTATGCAGTTATCATAGTTTAGTTAGCTCTGGGAAACTGAAAGAAAAATTTCTTGAAAAGATTTCGTGAAATCAGTAGTATTTATATAGTCCTCGAACTGAAAGGATATACTCTGTTGAAATTGAAAGGATATCGTTATTCATGTTTAAGTGGTACACTTCGTTCAAATTAAAAAAAAAATGAACATAATTTTTAATACACTGTTCTTATAAAAGAATACACTTTGCTCATATAAAAAGATACACTATGTTTTCCTTAAAGAGATACATTTTGTTTTTATTTAAAGGATACACTCTGCTGATATAAAATAGAAACACCCTGTTATACTAGATGCATACACATTTTCATATTTAAAGAATATTTAAAGAATATTCACTATGTTTGTATAAATAAGATACAATCTGTGTATATTAAAAGGATACACTCTGCTGATAAAAACCGGACAAAAGGATACTCTGTTTATGTAGAAAGGATATAATATGTTGATATAAAAAGGATATTCGTTTCTTTTTTAAAGGTATACTCTGTTGATATAAAAAGAATACACTCTGTTTATTTTAATAGTAACACTCTACTTTCATAAAAAGGATACACTTGGTTCATATTAAAAGAATACACCTGGCTGATATAAAAAGGTTACATTCGATTCATATTAACAAAAAGGATACATTAAATTTATATTAAAAGTATATACTCTACTCATATAGAAATGATAAAGTCAGCTCGGACAAAAGGATGCACTCTGTTCCTGTTGAAAGGATATAATATGCTGATATAAAAAGGATACTCTCTTCTTTTTTAAAGATATACTCTGTTGATATATAAAAAGGATACACTCTGTTCATTTTAATAGTAACACCCTACTCCCATAGAAAGGATACACTTGGTTTATATTAAAAGAATGCACAATGCTGATATTAAAAAGATACACACGGTTCATATTAATAAAAAGGATACATTCAATTTATATTAAAACTATACACTCTATTCATATGGAAATGATAAAGTCAGTTCATATTTAAAGGATACACCCTGCTGATGTAAAAATGAACATACACTCTGTTTATATTTAAACCCTATTTTAATATAAAAAAGACACACTGTTCATATTAAAAGTATACACTTTATTCATATAAAAATGATAAAGTCAGTTCATATTTAAAGGAACCAAACTGCTAATATAAAAAGGATATACACACTGTTCATATTTAAAGGATACCCTATACTGATATAAAGAGGATACACACTGTTCGTATTAAAGGTATAAACTCTACTCATATAAAAAGTGAAACGCTCTGTTCATATAATTAATTTTTTCATGTATTATTATTATTATTATTATTATTATTATTATTATTATTATTATTATTATTATTAATATTATTATTATTATTATTATTATTATTATTATTATTATTATTATTATTTATTACTTTTTAAATAGTGAATTTTGGGTCAAATTTCTCGAATCTTTTTGCTACCGCCATGGATAAATAAATAAATTTATTTATTTTTATTTCTGAATGAGGTATAAGGACAAGGATTTGGTTCCTCGTTTCGATCCTTAGATACTTCGATACTTAGAGAAATTCTCCTCCTTCAATTGGGAGGTCTGGGCCCGTGGGATGTGAACTTTAACAAAATAAAAATAAAAAATAAATAAAAAATAAAAAAGCGAAGAAGCAAAGATATAATCCCCCCATTCGCAACACACCCTCCCACACACACACAACACACAACACACACACATCAAACACACCACACACACACACACACCACACTACACACACACACAACACACACGCGCGCAACACACACACAAAACAAAATGGACACGACGGCAAAACGCATACAACAGCAAAACGTGCACGACATTAAAACGTACATGATAACAAAACGCACACAACACCAAAACTTATACGAAAGCAAAACATATTTATTTAATGAATTAAACAGTTTAAACCCTATTCTATACGAGTTCTTACAACTCGGCGTTTTAAAGGCACTCATTGACTGACTTAACTGGCGTTTGCGCAGCGTAAAAAATGGCGCGTATTAAATGCTTGGGTAGTGCTTGGGCCTAACATATAAGTTTTAAAATTAAATATAACCAAAGTCGATATTTATATATTTTTACTTATATTTTCGATCTTAAAAGCTAAAAGCTGTCGTGTGCGTTTTGTCGTCGAGTCCATTTTGTTGTTGTTGTTGTTGTTGTTGTTGTTGTTGTTGTTGTTGTTGTTGTGTGTGCGTGTGAGGGGGGTATTTATATTCATTCAATTATTATTAGATTCTTGCGCCATAATAGTGATGTTGGGATTGTTGCGCCATAATAGTGATATAGCGAATATTTCGCCATAATAGTGAATAATAGTGATTTTGAAGATCTTCCGCCATAACAGCGATCTCACGGATATCCGCATAAGCATAACTAACATCAATAAAAATTTAA
>JABUQX010033546.1:7500-12500 GCA_015478945.1 Trachelipus rathkii
TTAAATTCATCTCATTATGACTTCCGAGTGTACTCGTTTGCAAAAAAAATGTCAACTCTGAGAAAGTTTTTGTAATATTTTTCTTTTTTTTCAAAAAACAATCATTAACACTTACTTTTTTAACTAAGGGGGAAATTTTCATAGAATTTTTTGCTGAATTGTGTTTTTTATGAAATATAAAATATAGTTTGAAATTTAAATTATATTGGTACATAATATTAATTACCTTTAATGAAACGGTTATGGTAGTATCTACAAAGTTTACCAATAGACCCTATTTAAAAGGGTTATTCCAAATAGACCCTATTTAAAAGGGTTATTCCAAATAGACCCTATTTAAAAGGGTTATTCCAAATAGACCCTATTTAAAAGGGTTATTCCAAATATATTCCAATAGTTATGAACTGATCAAATAATTTGCTAAATTTGATCAAAGATGGCGATAGCTTCAAATACATTTTTAGATATTTCTTTAGTCTGAGTAGTGAAAAACTAAAATAGAAATCTTTGTTAATTTTCAGATTCATAGTCGTCAAAGGTTCAAGTTTCGCAAAAATTGTGAATGAAGTTGAGACATAAGCCCACTGCCGTTATGTCTCAGCTGTCAAGATCTTTTTAGGCAGCCATAAATACTGCAATTATGAAGAAATAATTGAAAACATTTTATCTTTAAAGTTTGGGTACTAATATGATAAAACATGTACATTTTCATCACAGCCACCATCACAGATTTTTAGATAATCTTGCTGATTTTAGGGAGGAACAAGAATTGATGTTCCAAAAGTAATAGAGGATAAGGCACCAAGGCTGAATGGACAAACACATGATTTCCACTAAAGCTTCCAACATAGCTGTTTTAATCACCCACATAAAATAAAATTGAACAAACAGAGTTTATTATGCATATTAGGGAATATATACATAGTTTCCTTAGTGTAACCTTCTTTCTATTTCTCTCAACCTTTTAACCTTTGTTTGAAGTCATATGTTTGGCAAAGAGGGAAATAAGGGAGTATTGAGATGTTTCCATTTTTCTGATATTTATTTATTTAATTTATAAATCCTGCATTTCTTTACCAAGTAAATCGTTAAGTGCAGTATTTAATTTTTTCATAGCTCTCTCTCTCTCTCTCTCTCTCTCTCTCTCTCTCTCTCTCTCTTCTACTCTCCTCTCTCTCTCTCTCTCTCTCTCTCTCTCTCTCTCTCTCTCTCTCTCTCTCTCTCTCTCTCTCATCCATACCACAATAAAATGACTTAGTCCTTTCCTAGAATTTCTACTTTAGAGATATTACATTTAACTTATACAGTATATAGTATGTATATAATTATAGGTATAATAATATCTATAGATGCTATTATATAAGTATATATAGATAATAATTATAAGTATATAAGTTATATACTAATATATATACTTATTAAGTATTGATACGTAAGTATTTTATTAATAATGAGGGTATTAGCGAGTAAGATATGTATAGTATTAAGTATATAATATATATATATTATAACTAGAGTAACTATATACGATATAACTATATATAGTATTACAAATTAATATATATTAATTATATATTAAAAAAAGTTTGAGAAATTTGATCAGCCCACACGAACTGAACGTATTATGGCCTTCATCGGGTAGATGTGGTGAGCTAAATGGTTTGTGAATCAGTGTACCAACAGTCACGCAGCTGAAAAAAAAGCGTTTTTATATTTTGCAGCAATTTTGTAAGTGTAGGCCTCATTGATTTAGCGTTTTTATCCAACCGACATGATGGATTTTAACTAGCAAAGAATCTACATTAAAATTTGTTAAAAACTTTTAAAAAAAATTGCTACAGAAACCAATCGTATGCCACAGAAATCCCTTGGAGATAATGATATGAGCAAATGTAAAACTTATTTATGGTACAAACGCTTCAAGGACTGACTAACATCTGTTGATGATGATGAGCGCTCTAAACGATGGTCAACAAAGACAACACGGGAAACCATAACAAATGTTCGCGAGGCTATCCTACAGATTGTAGGCAAGCTATCCACGATGTTTATGAGAGAGTAGGAAATTTATATGGGACTGTTCAACGCATTTTAGAGAAATTTGCAACAAGACTACTAAGCAATGAACAGAAAGTCTGATGGACCTACGGTTATGATCCTGAGTTTAAGCAGCAGTCATCGCAGTTAAAGTCGCCAAATCCACCATAGCCGAAAAAAGCGCGTCAAATTCGCAACAATATCAAGTCTATGCTGATCGCTTTTTGACATTCACTTGATTGTCCATGACAAGGATACTGCTTACATTCTTCGGTCAAACGTCATGGCAAAGTTTTCCTGTGTGGTGTTTGAGCGGCTGAGGAAGGGCATTAGGCGATAACTTCCAGACCTGTGGATGAACAACAATTGGTTTCTCCACCCTGACAATGGAACCCCTCATACGTCACTCGCTGTTCGACAATTCTTGACTTCTAAAAATATTACTATAATTTCCCACATCCCCTATTTAACTGAATTTGCCCCCTGGGACATTTTAATTCCCAAAAAATGAAATTACACGGTGAAAGTGGCGTTCGTTTTAACACGATTCAGTGTAGATAGAGGGGCAGAATCGAAAGAGGTCGTCGGCGCACTCTTGAAAACTTTCAGGGATGCATGGAATCACAGGGAAAATGCTGTGTGAGCTGCATAGACCCTCATAGGAAACTACTTCGAAGAGAGACGGTGGATGGACAATGAGGTTCATGTAAACAAACCCTCGTTTCTGGCAGTCAAACTTTTCGTTAAACCTTGCATATATATAAGTATATGGATACTATATAGCGTATATGATTAGTATTAAGATATAGTGTAGAATATATATATATATAATATGATGATTTATTATTATATATAGTAATTAATATACGTATATTACTATGATGAATTTATAACTATTATAAGTCAATAGGTTGCCTATAGTTAATATATATATATAGTAATATTATAGTAGTGATATATATAGTAATATCATATATAGTCTAACAGATTGTGTGTTTAGACTGTTGGGTGTGAATAGTGATTGTTTTGCCGGAACCTCCATCATGGGTTGATTAGTTGTTATAATGTTATCTAGTATATCTTTCCACATGTTAGTGTGTTTTGTTCATATGAAGTGCTCCACTCTGATTTAATTGAGTTTTTTAAACTAATTAGTAGTTTTTATAATGATTTAAAGATATTGGATTCATCTTATTAAAGATAAGTTTATTACGAGTTTTAAATTTTTTGTTATTTGAAACTTTTAGTTTGTTAAGTAGTCATAGGTTAAAGGTTTTTTTAGGAATTGTGCAATACGTAGTTGTAGATAGTACTAGGTTATAATATTGTTTTTTTCCTTCGGTCTTTTTAGACTTTAGTTTATCTTTGTAGTGTTATAATGTGTTTTATTTATTTTATATAAAGGGTATTTGGCACAACAACTTACGTTCATTTGTTTCATATTGGTTAGTTAATTTATACTACTTGTAGTTTAGTATGTTAGAAAAATGTATGGATTTTTTTTGTATTTCGAATTTGGTTTAGGGTGTGGTTGAATGGCGGATGGTTATTAACACTTTCTTAATTTTTTGCATTATACACTAATTTAATTGTAAAATTAACGGTATTTAGCATCTTAATGTCGTTTCAGCGTTTTTTAGTGATGTGAATTAATTTTAAGTCCAATTTTAACTTCCGTTTTTTTGATCTGTCTGTTTTTCTTGGTCTGTTGTTTTTTGTTGTTGTGGTTGTGTGCGGTGTGTGATGGCAGATTTGCGCAGGCGCGAGCTCTTCTATCGAGGAGCTTACCAACATTCCGACGGCTACCTCTCTTAACTCTGCATCCGTAATACCTACCTGCTCTAACGTCTAACCTAACCTGTCTTTCTGAGACACAGATGGCTAAGATGTCATCCTCTTAACTACGTATTAATATATCTAACTATCAACTTTCTTTCATAATTCTCCGTCTAAAGGGGTGGAGTATGTGCTATGTGAACATAAAACGTCTGTGAATCTTTGAATCTCCTAACGCTATTCTGTGGCTATAAAAATCTCTCTTTCTTCCTTTTCACTCTGTTTCTTTGAATATCTTACTAATTTCTCACGGATGTATATCTACTGCAATCCAAATACTAGAGCGTCGCTCGCTATTTAGGGGATTTCAAATGTACAGCAACACTGAATGGTTGGGAGTCTCTCATACTGATTGTAGGTTGAGGGGAGAGGCCCGAATCATTTAAGGCATTCTCAACGCTGCGTGGGCGCACTAAATTAAAGAAACCCACACACCATTCCCGGATCGGATCCCAATCAATGTCTTGAACACACTTGACCTATGTTTCACCACTAGTCCTTTGACTCTCTATAGAAGATTACACACCTTCGCTCACTATTGGATCAGTAATAAAAGGATCTGCACTAACCTTATACATCTCTAAATTTTAAGTCACTTGGTCATCTCAAAACAGCCCATTCCTGCACCTACCGCGTTTTTTTCTGGCACTTTGATCGGGCCTGATGTGGGGGGCCTTGCGTTGCTATCTAACGCTAACTATAACTGGAGATCGGAATGCTTTGTCTCTGGTGACGCTTCGCTTCTTGCGATAAGGTGGGAGACTGTAACTGCGTTGACGGATGAGCAGGTTCAGTTCCTTCTTCGAAACATAAATCTTCCTCTCCTTCATGACATCCATGGTTCGATCGTGGCTTGTCCGCTGCCATTTCAGGCTAGATGACAGTGCGGTATACGGGAGGTGGAAAAATTCTCGGTTCTCTCTATCACACATCTGGCTAAATTTCATTCAGCTAAGAAATCGTTGCAAGGATTTACTTCTTGCGACAGAAGCATAAGCGGGTTTCATCAAACGAAAGTGCGCTAAACTCCTTGGTTCTCCTACTGACACAATCTCTATCTGGCCTTTTGCCAAAAACATCCTCTAACAACTCTGTAAATCTGTCTTTCCTCCTCTCATTCGCTCTGA
>JABUQX010033548.1:0-2500 GCA_015478945.1 Trachelipus rathkii
CATCCGCTTGGCAAAGATTCGACAAACTACAGCATGTGTGGAGCGCCTTCAACAACTCAAATCCGGCAGATTCCGCCTTTAAAATAGTTTCCCTATCCTGATGCCGTTACCGAATTGATGAGTGGCGCATAGGCCGGCAGGGCGCTAGCGCAATCGCCCAAACGCCAGCCTGGAGATACAATATTATATTATACTATAGATTATATATTATTACTATATCATATACATATACCTATATATATATATAGTATTATATATATATATATAATTAATATATATATCAATCATATATATTATATAAATATATATATATTATACTAATATATATATATATATATATATATAATATATATAATAATATATATATATATATTATACTATATAATATACTATATATATATATATATATATATATATATAATATAAATGTTAGTCAACCCTTCTATTGATTTTTCTTTATCTATATAACTTTCGTCAATGATTTTCTTTGTGCACACACCTGCTCTCTCCTCTTTCTCTTCTCCTCTCTCTCTCTCTCTCACTCCATCTTCTCTCTCTCCTCTCTCTTCTCTCGCTCTCTCTCTTCTCTCTCCTCTCTCTCTCTCTTAGATACTACTTAATATATATACTATATATGTTATATATATATATAATACTCATATATATTAATATATTATATATTAATTTTATATATATATATAATATATTATATATATATACTCATACATATATATATATATATATATAATATTATATATAATTAACTAACATCTATTATACTATACAGTCATATATATATACTACTATATAGATATAGTATAATATTAATGGTATATATAATGCAATTACTATATCTTACGTATAATACTTAACATATTATTACTAACTCTTATATTCCACTCTATGTATCTACATACTATATTAATAACTATACATAAATATATCACGTTATTATATATATATTATATATAATATTAGTAACGATACTATAATATATAGATACTAACTATCATATACTTACTAAATATTAATTATATTCTATTATAATTATATATATATTATTTATAATATGATAATATATATAATTAATAATTATATCTTATGATTCTATTCATAACTTTCATAATTTATTCTATATATACTATAACTTTAATTATATATAATTATTTAATACTATATATATATATAATATATGATTAATATATATATTGTATATTATATAATATAATAAATAATATATACTATGTAATATATGTTATTTAATAGCGTAATAGTTATAAATAAATTACATTATAATAAAATAGATCGTCCGTAAATAGCAGTAAATAAATTATCTAGAACTTCTTGAATACTAATACTAATCTATTAGATTGTTATATAGCCTTGATCATTTTTTAATTACTTCATTAGTTTATATTAAATATCCTTTCAACCCCCTTACCCATATAAAACTATTAATATATGGTGTTGTAGTGTTCACTAGCTACTTATAATAAATAAGAAACTCAAAGCAACCTCCCAAACTTCAATTATAAATCAGTAACTAATATATAACATATCTTATATTGTGAGCAGTCATATTAGAAGCTTAAGACCCAGTCAGACGTTCAGAGTGAGCATGATATTTTGGAAAATCAAAATTTAATAATATTTTCTGGAAATATAATTAAAGAAAGTGCTGTCTTTATAATTATAAATCAAATAAAAATTTTTCCCTACATTTTATCTAAGACATGAAAGAAACTGCGACTTACGGTTTTCTATTTTCCTTCAATTTTTTCATTACTTTTATTTGAAAATTTAATTAATTTTATTTTTTAAATAGGGGGTCTGATGGTTAGACCCATGGCGATCAGTTGTCCCCACCTTCCATTGCGTTACGCTCAGTCTGCAAGAATGAGGCATAGCAGTTATGACTGGGTGTTAGATATTTGGAAAGAAAATGGTTAATTTTTATGCCGGTTTTAACTCCATGCGCTGAATCCGTCTCCATATTTTAAAAATTACATCGGTTCCAACCCGATCTTGTGAGATTTATTTTTAGAATAATCGGCTTCCGGCTCCCGCGCTCCGTGCTCCTGGCTCAATCATTTTAAAATATATTTGAACTCCAGCTTCCAGAGACCCATATTTATTTTTACAATTCACTCAGTTCAGGGCTCCGCTCCCTCAAAATAATATATTTTCTCCGGTTCGCAGGACCCTGGTATGAGAAGTTTAGTCACGCGAGCCCTCCTCCAATACGGAGGAATGTAGAAAAAAAATGTTTAAAAGAACATTATCCATTGTAATAGAGAGTGCCAATGAGCTATATAAACTCTTTAAAAAGTTGAGTGATCAGTGAAACTAATCTCCCCTGTCGATGACTCATCTCATCGCGCACCTTAACGATAAACGGAAGTTGACAAAGCCTATCAGTTACAGACGAAAACATTTGGATTGTGACAAACCATTGCTCGGTGGCAAGGTCGTAATAGGGCGGTCGGCCAAGATTTTGACA
>JABUQX010033548.1:7500-10000 GCA_015478945.1 Trachelipus rathkii
TTATTACTGTTATAAAATCATAACTGGACAAGAAGTTAAAAGATTTTGGTTGCCATTCGCCAATATTAGATGGTGTTTATTGTGAACATGTTAGCTTTTTAGAGAAACTCTCAAAGTTGTAACCTGGCGCAATGGAAGTATACGTTTTTTGCAAAGAGAGAGTTAGAAAATTAAAACCCACGAAACTAGCAGCGCCCATCTTCAAGCTAGTGTCACATATGCTATTTGGAAAAGAAGCAAAACCATTGCAAGGGTAATTTCAGACGAATGCAGTGAAATCTTACCTCGTTGCCAGGAGTATCATAATACTTTAAAAGATGATGTCTCAATGAAAAATTTATTTTGATAAAATTATGCCCCACGAGATGGTCATCACGTAATGATTGTCTTTCAACTCTGAGGAATGATTTCAAATCCGTCATGAAATGCTTAACTGAAATTGTATTGCACAGCTCTAACAAGACAGTGGTACATGAAGCTCTATCAATTAATCGCCTTGATAAATTTGAATTCATACTTTTGCTCACACTTGAAAGCAAAGTGCTTGAAATTATTAATATCGCATCAAAATGCTTGCAGAATGAAACAGCCGACCTCGACAAAGCATGTTCTTTTATTAACCGGGCACGTAATAAATTAAAATCTGTAAAAGCTAACTTTTCTCATTTCTTGGCTGAAGCCAAAAAATTGGTCCGGTCATGGAGTATAATTTGTGAAATGGAAAAAAAAGTAAGGGGCTTGTGAAACGCTTTTTTTGATGAGATAGCTTCTGACCACAGGATTGACGAGCCGGTTAAATCTTTTGAAATTAAAGTTTTCAATGCATCGCTAGATTTCGTAATAAACCAAATAGAAATGAGATTTACGAGTCTGACAACTATCGTTCAAAGCTTTTCAATTTTGACACTACAAAAGTTAACAAATCTGACAGATGAAGAAATCACGGAAAAAGCCAAGGCTTTTGTAAATAAATATCCCACTGACCTATCTAAAACCTTGGTTGACCAAGTAATATCTTTTAGAACATCATTATCCGAAGAAATCAGTAGGAAGAAAAATGTTAGAGAAATCGCAGGTTTACTCATTGAGGAAACGCTTGTCTGGTAAGCTGCTTCCCTGATCTCGCCAGTACCTTACAACTTTATTTGACACTTCCCGTTACCACAGCTACTGCTGAAAGAAGCTTCTTCAAGTTAAAGCTTATAAAATCGTACTTGAAAAGCACGATTACACAAATGCTGCTTAGTGATTTAGAGATTTTGAGCATAGAACATCGAAAAAACAAAATTAATATTATAGTTCTTAAATCTAATAGTATAATTTTCAGACCAATTTGTGTGTGTGCGCATAATAGGCGCGTTACCCTTTCGCTGCAAAATTTCCCTCCAAAAAGTAAAACATAATAGGATTTTGAATATAACAAAAGTTCACTTTTATAATCACGAATACTTTTAATATTTTCTCTTTGTACAGTGTATAATATATATATTATATATATATATATAATATATATAATATATACTAAATACTATACATAATATATATATATATAATATAATATAATATATATATATATATAATAATTATATATATATATACTATATAAGTATATATATTTATATATGAGCGTGGCCCTCCTGGAAGTCGTTGCGTTGGGTCCCTACGACCTTAACGCCGCCACTATATACTCAATATATATATATATATATATATTATATATATATATATAATTAATACTATATTATATATAATATAATATATATATATATATATACTATATATATATATAATAATATATATATATATATATATTAAATTGTTTTAAAATGTTATTTTAAAATTTATTTCTTTATGGCGTTTTAAATTAAAATATTTTAGTTTGCCTTTTAAAGAGAATTGTTTCTCGAAGTTGAATTGCAGAGCTCTCTAAAATACATTGAAAATTTTGTAACACCAAATTTAAATTTTGTGTTTGTAATTGATCTTAAATGTAACATTTATTTTATGTGATTACATATCATTTATATTATTATGTAATATTTCTTTTTATCCAGTTAAAATGGATTATACTTTGTTTAAAAAAAAAAAATACTTATAATAATATTAATGTTATGCCAAAAATAAGTTTTCCGCGATCTGTTACGTATTTCTATTTATTATTATTATTATTATTATTATTATTATTATTATTATTATTATTATTATTATTATTATTATTATTATTATTATTATTATTATTATTATTATTATTATTATATTATATTATCTATTATATTATTATTATTATTATTCATATATTATTCATTATTATTATAAGTTGTTAATATAGTTGGAAGCGCTTTAAAAAATTTATTCTATCCAAGTCACAATTTGAGTTTGATTCAACTTACAAGAAAGAGAAACTTCAAAAGAACTGCTACAGCGACCAGTGAACCGAAGGAACAAGCAAGCAGAAGAAGAGATAATTACAAGCCCTTCTCTACAACTACAAAGACCTGTT
>JABUQX010033548.1:17500-30000 GCA_015478945.1 Trachelipus rathkii
CTGATTGTGGAACTCCCTAACGGTTTCCATGAATTTCTTGGAGACGAGCCAAACATATTATAAACCTTTTCATAACGTCAAATTCATCTCCTCATAATGTCAAACTCTTTCCATTTCTTGATATATCTTTCGTCAGGTCTTCCTCTGGAACGGATTATTCCTCCGGCGAGAAGACGTTCTTGGCACTGCGGTGATATAGTTTAGTCGGATTTGGATTCGTATTTCCTTGAATTTATTTGGAATGATGGAGGCTTTATATTAAATTTTCTATCCCTTAAACTGCTTGTTCTCTTGCTTACAGGAAGCAACGATATTGTCATTAGGAATTTCCGACTTTTTCAAATTGCAGAAACTTAAGATATTAATAGTTTCTACGAAAATTGTGCATGACACTTTTTATTTATTTTTTTTTTTTTTTTTTTTTAGTTAGAAAAGGTAAATATGATTTCGGCTTCTCTTATTCAATCTTTTTCTGGAAATTTGCAAAAAAAAAAATGTCAATTGTAGCTTTAATATTTACACTTTCCATCCTTTTATTTTTTTTTTAATTGAAGCCCTGCTCTCTTAACTTCTACTGCAACCGAATCCATCTCTTAAACCTTTGTCTCTTATTCCTCTTTTTATATTATTCATCCTTCTACACCTCCATCCAAATCATTTATGACTGACTTTATAATATTTCACAATATGATTGCTGCTCTCCTTAAACACTTCACACTACTACAAAACGGGCATATTAGTCCCTCCAACTAGTTTCCTGTCACGGTTCAGAACTGCCTCCGCTTGTCCGTCCCTGCCAGTCAAGTTTTACCTTACCTCTTGCTCGAAGCGTGATTTCATCCAACCTATCCTGACGGGGAGAGAGGGGGACTGGACCTCTCTCAACACTCCAACATTCTATTTCTTTAACCTCTGTTCTTTCCTAAGTTTTGCGGGAAGATTAGGAAACATATTAATACTACTAATCATATCCCATAATCATGTTTCCTTTCTACGTAACTCTTGGTCCTCTGCTCTTTATCACTTCGTTGATTTTTTTGTTGTGGTCTTATAGACATATCGAAAGTTTTCGATCTAGTCTGGCTCAAAGCTTTGATTTTAATACTTCTCTCCTTCGGTATCTAAAATACCTCAGACAATTACACTCAGACACTCGGACAATTAAACTTAGACACTCAGACAATTACACTCAGACACTCAGACAATTACACTTAGACAATTACACTCAGACAATCGCATTCAGACCACTCAGACAATTACACTCAAACACTCAGGCACTCACAAAATTACACTCAGACACTCAGACAATTACACTTAGACACTCAGACAATTACACTCAGACACTCAGACAATTACACTCAGACACTCAGACAATTGCACTCAGACAATTGCACTCAGACAATCGCATTCAGACACTCAGACAATTACACTCAAACACTCAGGCACTCACAAAATTACACTCAGACACTCAAACAATTACATTTCCGTAGTTGTAAACGGCCACCTTTCATCCTTTGAGTCTTTCTTGTTTCCTTATTATACTTGGCTTTCTTTCTACTTTTCATTTAACTTCTTACGAGATTTGAAAGAGGAATAAAGGATGTTTTTTAGAAAGGCTTGTATCTGATTTAATGTTTGTTTTATGACTTGACGTTTTAATCATTTAATGTTCTAGCACGATTATATATATATTATATATATATATATAATATATAATATATATATATATATATACTATATACTATACTATATATATATATATACTCAAATATAATATATATATATAATATATATATATATATATATACTATACTATATAATATATAGTTACATATATATATTAATATAAATATATATATAGTTTTTGCATGAGTGAGAGAGAGTTCTGGTTTTAAGGAACCCAAACTAAACAAGGGTTCATTGTCATTAAGCAAAAAAAAAAAAAGAGGAAAAAAGCCATGGTAACTAATAAACTCTAATGATGTATTTAGGTGTGCGAATGTATTGGCTGGGAAGTACATTATTAATTGTGCTGAAAGCTGTATTAATAAATCGAAATTCTTAAATCGATATTAAGTAAATTATAAGTGAGCAAATATTGTACCGATCGTGATATTAAAAAAGTTATGAATTAAGTAGAAACTTTGTGGATTGTTCGTGATAATTAAAGACCTACCAACGAACAATCGCGTAGTTACAATATTAATTAATTAAGAACTAAAGTAAAATTAGTAATTTTATAAAAACTAATAACTATACTTTATACCTAATAATTTTAGATAATTTTTTTGTTTTTTAGTTAAACACAGCAAAATAAATCATATATAAATTGATGTATTTAAAATAAATCATAGTACAAAATATATTTATTAATTTTTCGAAATTTCAAAAAGGGGTCAAATATTTTTTTTGCTAATTTTCTCCCCTTCCTTCTCCCCTTACATTCCCTTTGCATTTTTAAAAATTGCATTTGAGGGAAAGAAAAATTTAATTTTCTTTATCAGATTATATTATTATTTTAAAGCTACCCCATAAAACGTGCATTTATTGTGGATAATACTACACAGGACAGTATATATATATATATTATATATATATATATATATATATATATTATACTATATTTATATACTACTATAATAATATATACTTATATATATAATATATATATATATATACTATATATATATATATATATATATAATACATATATATTAATTATATATATAATATAATATACTATATATATATATAATATACTATATAATATATCCTAATATATATATATACTAATATTATATATATATATATATATATATATATATATATATATATATATATATATAACCTTTTAAAATGGAGTAAAATTTTATCTTTTCAGTCATAATTATAAATATATATTAGGATAACCTATTTATCTCAAAGTGGCTAAATGGTAGCGTCCAGATTCTAGGTAGCAATTACCTGGAGAAGTTCCCTCCTTGAATAGGGCTATACCCGTAAGGTATAAACTTCTGTTAAAAATGAATTTTTTTGGTGTATATATGCAATTGGGTGACAAAACTAGCAACCCTGTGACAAAACTGGCAACCTTATCCTTCAATTTCAAAAGTACCTGTACTAGTATTATAAATCAGTTGAAAGTGAAACATAATTTTTAGGGAGATTCAAAGTAATAGTAATAATAATAATGAAAGAGTATGAATTTTTACTGGGATTGTGAGGAATAAAAAGAGTATGAATTCTTTTTAAGGGAATTTTAAGAAGGGTCAGAGGGGAAATTTTCCAAGTTCCACTGACAAAATGAAAACCGCTACTAGAAGTAAAGGAAGACGAAGGTATTCTGCGTACCTGGAAAGACGTGTTAATAAATTTAGACAATAACAATTGCAATAGTGTTTTTTATAAATTTCTAAATTGATATAAAAACAGAAGAATTAGTAAATCATCCTTTTTTTTTTAATAACATGAATAAGAATATTAATATGAAGATGAAAATATATAAATATGAAGTACGAAGTATAATATAAATATGAAAAGGAATATGGCAACATGTAGTTGTAAATTAATATATTCAATTAGAAGATAAACAACCCGCATTTAACAATCCAAGGGAGGAGAGCAATTTAGGGCTGGCACAAGACTCGGAAACTACATTTCATGTACATATATTTTACTACGTGGTTGCTTCGAGGGAAAATTAATTTGAAATAAAGCTTGTAAATTTCTTTATCAAATTAAAATATTAGATTTCTGTAATCTTCCGATTTATACTATACTATATATATACTATATATATATATATATATATATATATATATATTACTATATATATATATTATAATACTATAATATATATATATATATATATAATATATATATATATATATATATATAAGGTCTTAAACAAAGAACATATAATTGGGAAGGTAAAGAAATTACCTGCCTTCTCCAGGATTGAACCACCGCGCGTTGCGACTGAGGACAATATCAATATACTCGATGCTTTACCACTGGGCTATCCCCCAACCCCAAAAAAGGTGGATTCAAGAACAGTTTTAAAGCAACGAGCCCACTTCAAGGCGACATCACCAGGTGTCCAGCCTGTCCTATCCTTCGTTTCTTAATAATTTGTAGATGTTATATATTGCATAATCGCAACTTATTATTTAGATCTTATAGATAGAAAATGATAATGGAGAAGTAAAGAAAGTTACTTGCCTTCTCCTGGACTTGAACTCAGCCACAGATGTTCGCGACATGTGAGGACAAATTATACCCGAATGATTTACCACCTGAGATTACTTCCCCAACCCAAAAAACATATTTATTAAGATCAGAGGGGTGTTTAGGTTATGCTTTATGCTCAGTGGTAAAGCAATCGAGCCTATAATTGCCCTCATGTGCAACACCTGCGAGGTGCGTTCAATCCCGGAGAAGGTCAGTAATCTCTTTTACCTTCCCATTATATGTTCTTGCTTTAACACTAAATGATAAAATTGCGATTATGCAATATTTACATCTACAAATTATATAAAGCACGAGGGATAGGACAGGCTGGACACCCTGGTGATGTTCACCTGGAAGTGGGCTCGGTTGTTTTAAAACTGTTCTTGAACCCAACTTTTTTTGGTTGGGGGATAGCTCATGGTAAAAGTATGGGGTTTATTGTCCTCATTTCGCAACACGCGGTGGTTCAATCCCGGAGAAGGCAGATAATTCTTTACCTTCCCTTATTGTTCTTTTCGTTTAAGACCTTATAGTAAATAAATTGCAATTTAATGCATATTTAAACGTCATATCATCCTATCTAATCTATCTATCTCTCTGTCTCTCTATCCTAATATAAATATATATATTATATAATATAATATATATATATATATATATATATATATAATATCATATATATACTATATATATTATATATACTATACTATATATATATATGATATATATCATGAGGAAATAAGAAGAGACATTGCAATGAAACAGGAGTCTGTGTGGAAAATAGAATAGAGAATTTTGTGACTGAAAAATTCAGACGAACAGCGTCCATTGTAATAATGTTTGTGTAATTAGAGTGCTGTAACAGCTTGGTTGTTTAAAAGAAGTCGAAGAGTAAGTGAAAGTAGATGATGTTGCGAAAGGATTCAGATTTCTAGCTTTGAAGAAAAGCTTTATTATCTGGAAAACACGACCTACAGTGTGTGCTGACGTCCCACCCAAATACAAATGATCCAAAACAAAGCGGTAGCAAACAACTTGGAAGATGTAAAGAAGTTCTGAGAATGCATCAGAACAATTAGTATATTAGAAGCTTACTTAGAGAGAAAAACAACGTAATCTATTATAGACAATTGGAAATGTGAACTCCAAATATATTAAGAGCTGGGGAGTGTTTAAGTTAAGCTTTTAGGATGATAAAATTGTGTTTAAAATTACAGAGTAGATAAATGAAGTTTAAGGCAATGAAAACAGTAATGCTTTCCATTTCCTAATTAGTATTTCCATGGGTTAACATTTGTGCCATAAATGTACAGCAGAAAGTGGGTAGAGGAAAAACACAACCCTGGGGAGTTCTAATAATAACAGGCTTTAATATTAAATGATGGCAGTCTAGAACAGCCGCAGTTGAGAAATCAGAGTGGAAAGTAAACTGAAAAATAAGTAAATCCGAAAATTAAAGCTTGAAAGTTAAAAAAACAAGATTCATAGACGTACGGAATGTAGATGATCAAGTGCTAGACAAAAAAGGAAAGAGCACAAAAGTCATACTGGTGATCTGATGTAAGCTTAGAAGAATTAGGATGCTGACAAATCTCTGGTTGCAGAAAGATCCTTAAACCTTGAAAGGGATATAAGTAAGAGCTTTTGATACTTTTTATCACAGACTGAATGTACGTGTCCTTCCAGCATAAATTTGATGGGCAGAGATTGACCAGCATAAATGGTAATGTGTATTTCTGAAATAATATCTCTAGATATGAAGTAAATAAGATAAATCAAAGTGATTGAAGAGGAACAGCACCTCTCATGTAGGGTTTGATAAAACAGTTTGAATTTAGGTTTTAGTAGAAATATAGAAGGAAAGACTACACGAAGGTAAATCACAGAGAAATTTACAGTTTCTATGGATAATTCAATTTTTGATCCATAAAAAAATAGAACTTGCTAGATTCCGGAATGAAAAACGTAACATAAATTTTGGTGATTCAAAAACAAAGGTGTTACTTGAAGGAAGCATTCGTTCGACACTGTCATGAGAACAAGCATGAAATTTCGGCGAATAAAAAGAAATGAAATTTAAGTCTCCATGTCAAAGATTATAACCCAGGTTATACACTATCCTTACTTAGAGGTATCCTTCTAACTAGGGATGGCCAAATAAATATCGTATATTAGTCGAAATTCGATATTTTTGCCTCGATATATCGATATTTTGGGCGATATTTTTCTTAGAGCGATTTTATATCTGAGTTTCGGATATGTTTTTTTTTTAATTACCAAAATCAGATATCTTTTCAAAAAAAATTTGTTAAAGGCCGGAAAAAAAATCTTATCCCCCTCTCCCGACACCCTGAAGGTGATGACTTTCTTTTCCACCCGCTCGTTTCTCCGTCTTCGTTCGTCCCCATGTCGGTATGTAAATAACCGAAAAATTGGTTTTAGATTTTTCGTCTTTTCGGGACCAAAAATAGGGAGGGGGGGATTCGAACATGGCACATTACCAACATAGTCTCAAATTGTTCTTCACTGAGAATTCACTAATGCACTTTTGCGTTATTTCATGATCAAGTGAATAATTGGAGCCAATAAAATTTGAATGATAGTAAACTGCCTTTCCCGCCCTGCTCAGTTTTATGTTAGCAATGAAGATTATCTTACTGTAAATGCTGACGGTGTCATCCTCGTCCGAACTGAAGCAGTACTTTATTAAAAACATTGTTTCCATTCAATGAAAGTGAATAGATGATTTTCTGAGCATATCTATCAGCTTAAGTCTTTTAGGTGTATTAGATGATAAGTATTGGGCTTTGTAATAATAATAATAATAATTAATAATATAATTTATGTATAATATAATTATATTAAAAAAAAATTAAAGAATATGACCATAGTATATATATATATATATATATATAATATATGTATATATATAATTGTATTTTTTATTTTTAAAAAAAAAAACCTCAAGAGTGAAAGTTGGTTTTAAAATTTTTAAAATTTAAAATTTATAAAAATTAATAAGATATAATTTGTAATATATATTATATATATTATAGTATATTAATATAATTAATATATATATATTATAATATATATAATATATATATATGATATATATATATATATATATATATATAATAATTATATATAAAATATAAATAAGGTAAATAAATATATGTACATTGAATAAAAATGAAAAAATGAAAAATTTCCTATCAATTCAGCTTATTTCTTCTTTTTCATGAATATTTTTATATATTTTATTTAATTTATTTGTCTGAGGACTGTTGAAGACTTGCAGTCTCATCGAGACCAGGCCTGACTCTGATTTGACGTGTAGTCTCTGTGGAGTGTGTTAGTGTCAGTGTGGACGAAGATAATCTTGCGAGAAATCTAAATACCATCCGAAACAGACTCCCAATGAGTTTGTTTTACAGTTTACATACCGAAGTAACCGATCTAAGTCTAATCATCAAAAGGCCCGCCCTTTAACGATTTGTTTCCGGCTTTAAATATGTAATTAAGCTAAATTAACCGACTTTAATAATAGCTATTACTAAAAGTTAGTGTAGTTAGTATTTGTGGGGTACATCACTACAAGCTTTTCTATGAAAAATAAGTCGTCCCCTGTCATCCAGTTTTCGAACTTCTTTATATCATTATTCTGTGAGTTATTACTCAAACATTTAATAGATTTTCTTAAGTTCCCGACTGTCCAGAGTCCGTCAAGTAATCATTTGTATTTCCACAGGTCTTTCTTTATTAAGGCGTTCTTGAATCAATTTTATTTTGACTTAATAAGAAATCATTTTGAAGATTCCTAGTCATATAATACTTATATGTATTTTTGCGATTTTTAATACGAAAAAATGCAGCGATTTCTTATGATTATTGTTTAATTTTTCTAGTGAAAGCGAGATTTTCTTATTTAATTTATTCACTCGTCCACAAAAAGTCAAAAAACACCCCCAGTTTCCTCAAGATCCAACATCAGCTTTTCTAGCACAACTTCAGTCTTCAACTCTTGGAGTTGAACTTGACAAGGTTGGAGACCTGAGGATGTTGAAGATTTCCGTTTTTCCCATTTTACCACTTTTCTTACGTACTACTCTTCTTCATTATTTATTAAATTATTAGCTCTTCTCTCTCGTCTCTCTCTCTCCTCTCTCTCTTCTCTCTTAAATTAATATATTATAATTATATAAATATTATATAGTAATATATCTATATTATATATATATATATACAGTATTATTATATATATTATCTATATATAATATATATATATAGTATATATATATATAATTTAATTATACAAAGAAATGGGCATGTAACGCTTATAAGCGTAAATGGCGTTAATTATCTCTAATTTTTTTCATTAACTTTTAACTTCTTTCGTTAATTTCGTAAAGAAGTAACGAACTACTTAACGAGTTATCAATTTGTTTAAATTAATCGTAACGAGATTAATAATTTTCCCTACATCCGTTTATCCGTATTTGTGAATTTTCCTTTGATTAGGAATTTTTCATTATCAGAATTTAATATATTTACATAGCGAGTATATAATATGTATATATAAACTTATATATATATATATATATAATATATAATATATATATATAGTAATATATATATATATATAAAAATAATATATATATTAGTTAGGTTATTGTATTAAACCGTAATTCTGTAAAATACCTAACAACTGCTCATGTGTTTAAGAATGCAAATAAATCTGTTAACACCATTTCTATAGATTTGTAAAATTTAAAATGCATCGTACATCCCTAAAACTTTATTATAGTGGTTTTTATTTTTCTTACTTTCAAAAAATTTTTTTTTACTTTTCATAACTAAACATTTGCCCCTGATTCCAAAATGTATTCAATTTTAGTGTAGCTATCGTTTGTTTTTTTAAAAAAAAGTTACTGCGACTTTATATTCGGGATAAACTATTCATATATAGTATAATATATATATAATATATATATATAATATATATATAAATATGTATCTATCTAAAATATATGAAATATATATATAATAAGATATGGTATTTATTTTTATAAATATTTATATAATATATAATATATATATATATAAGTATATAATAGTATATATATTAATAGTAATATATATTAATATGTATATATAGTATATTTATATATATATATATAAATATTATATATAATATATATATTATAATATTATAGTACTATATATATATTTCTATATATATATAATTATATATATTATATATAATATATATATAAGTATACTATAATAATATAATATATTTATATTATATTATATATATATATATATATATAATATATATATATATATATAAATATTGAATAACATATTTTCTCATGATTATTAAACAGATGAATAATAGTATCTGAAATATCGATATATTCGAATATCGATTTTTTCTGGCGATAGTAATCGAAGCCGATAATGATATTTTTTTAAAAAATATCGATGATATATCTCGATTTATCGATATTTTTTTAGGATATCGGCAATCCATGACTTCTAACCAAATGCAAATTGCATGTCCAGGTAAACAAAAGAAGATGGACCCGCAAGTTCGTTCAATTTTGAAGGGTAATTTAAACTATCTACAGATAACTTCTACTGTGTACTTGCCTCCTCAATAACAGCGTCAAGGTGTTTGACACACAATTTTTTTAAATTGATTTCAAAATATATACATTTAAAAAAATAGTTTATTGCCTCCTGTCTCTCTCTCTCCTCCTCCGTCTGTGCTTCTCTCCCTCTCTCTCCTCTCCTCTTCTCTCCTCTTCGTCTTCTCTCTCTCTCTCTCTCTTCTCTCCTCTCTCTCTCTCTTCCTCTCATTATTATATTTGTATATATCGTTTATATAATATAATAATATAGTATATAATATTATATATATATATATTATTATATTAAAAATATATATATAATATAATACTATATTATATCATATAGTAGATATATATCGGATGCTCAATTGGATGTGTAGAAATACCAATGTTCGGGTTTGTATATGCGATTGAGCGTTGCCATATTCTTTTATTAATTTGTAAATTTTATTCAGTGTTTGACACACAGAGTCAAAAATTTTTTTTTTTTGTTTTTTTTTTTTCAAGATTAAAAAAAAAGGTATTAATTTTAATGAAATCTTTTTTTCTTGTGAATAGAAAAACTGAGAAACTCCGTATATTTTCTGAATGCAAAATAGCTTTAATTTGATAAAACAATAAAACACAGAGAAAAAAGTAAAACATGCAAAAATAGGATCCATCTGGTTAGGGAGTTTTTTTAGTTATTGAGGATTAGCTTGCATCGTCAATCCATATAGGTTAGTGTAATACGTTGCTGCAGTGCGATTCATATAGATAGGTTTTTGTGACTTAGAACTCCTAGTTCATGGTTATTGATAAGATTTGTCAATAATAACACAACGATCAATTATGATATAAAAAAATCAAAAAAGCCAGTAAATTAATTCCGAAGCATTAATGTTTTTTCCCTACCATTAAATTTCTTTCACGTTAAACACTAAAAAACCATTTTCCATTCTTACATGCAAAATGATCGTTCTTGCTTACTTTATTACTTTAATTTTTAATATTTTTATATTTTTTCATATTTTTAATTATTTTAAATTTTATCTAGGCAAATTTGAGATTGCTCAGTTTGTTACAGCAACAATTTATGAAAAAATACATAATAACATCCAAAATTAACAAAGGATCCATACTAAACTGCACAAGGGTATCAGTATTTATATAGTTATATAATAATATTATATATATATATATATATATATATTATAATATATATATATAATATATTATTAAATTATAATATATTATAATTATATATAATATATATATATTATATATATATTAATAAAAATATTATATAACATATATATTGAATATATTATAAATATATATTAATCATAATATATATATTATATATATATTATTATATATATATAATGATATATAATATATAATTATATATTATCTTATATATATATAAATTTGGTCAAATTCTTCAGACGGCTTTATTGGTCAATTTATATTTAGCTCATTAGCCATTTGTCCTACTTTTAATCCGAAAGTGGCCTTCGAGCTTTCTGGCTTGAGCAAAGTAACTCATGAGCCTAATGTGACATATTTTTTGGAGACCTGAAAATTAATATTTTCTTTTTTTATAAAATGATTAAAAGAGAAAGTAAATTTCGGGAGTTGGGGAAATCACTCTCGAAACCCTCGATTCACTATTCATAATAATCATATTCATATATTTTCTATCACGATTCATTCCGCTCCAGCGATTTTTGCCCGCCCTTCACGTATCTAAAGAGTGCCAAGTGTCCGCATGTTGTACGTGTGTGTTTGACTTGTTGTGCGTGTTCGTTGTGCGTTTGGAGTGTGCGGTGAGTGGATTCTGAGTATTGAAATGATTTTGTGTATGTTGGGCGCCCCCCTTTTTTACCGGTATGTGAAGACTCCGTCTGTTTATGAACGCGCCAATATTTTCGTTCGCCAAATATCACTCTTCGCACGAGCTAATTATGAACCGCTAACGATAACTGAAGAATAAAAATGAAGCGTGTATGATCATATATTGTAAAGTTTGTAAAATGATAATTCAAACCGGACTGGGAAAAATAATATGTCAACCGAATATATAATTTTCTGTTTCATCTTTAAATTTTTAAGTCTAGTGGAAAGGGATTGGAGAGAACTTTAAATTACTTTCTGATAATTTGTTGCTTGCCCTCTTTTTTCTCCTCCTCATTCATTTATCGTGGACAAACAGTCAATTAAGTTGTCAAGCAACACAAATAAGAGCAAACTAAATTTATGAAATATTGTCTTCCATGTCTCTGCTCTTTGCCTTATTAAATCTGCCACCCAGCTACTTTAGCTGACCAGTTATGTTCAGCTCTCTTAATAGTATATTATGTAGTATTATAGATATATATATATAATATTATATTATAATATATATGATATATATATATATATATTATATATATATATTATATATATATAATATATATATATATATGTATTATGTATAATATATATATATATTATATTATATATATATATTCATATATATATATATAATATATATATTATAGTATATATAATAGTTATATAATAAATATATATAATATTATTAATATTATATATATTATATATAATATTTTATTATATATATATAATATATATATATATTATATTATATATAGA
>JABUQX010033548.1:35000-41725 GCA_015478945.1 Trachelipus rathkii
TTGCGACCAAGTGTTAGAGATTTATGCGTCCTAGAAGCATAGATCCTCTGGAGACCATCTGCATGGTGTTGAACGAGTTTTTGAAACCTAATGGAAAGAATTGCTCCTAGTTCATGCTGAAGTGGCGAAACCCTACCGTTGAAGGTATATACCCAGAGGATCTAGCATCGGGAAAAATCAATGTGCGAAAAGAAATGTTTTTCTAAATACTACTCGGGTTAAAAATGTTCCAAGGGCCAGAAAAAGAAGATGTTGGCCTAACTGACGTGTGCGAAAGCCCTTCTTGGGTGTTGTTAATATATGATATATTATTTATATATATTATATATAAGTATATATATATATATATATATATATATATATTATAATATATTATATAGTTTAATATATTATATATATATTATATATAATATATATATTATTTTAAAAAAAATTAAAATAACACCTGTGCTTACCAAATTGCGAATATGGAACCAACCTTTTGCACGTCATCCATCTAATCTCTTTTCCAGCCTCAGAACCTCCATTTAAAAAAGGGTAATATATAGAATAATACTTGAAATTAAATTAATCTCTAAAAATTTCTTTTTTATATATAACTAAATGCTCGTCTGAGCCGTTTAAAGGGAGTTTGCTTCTCTTTTCTTCCTAAAATGAGATCTGCATCGCTGAAAAAAATGCTCGCCAGCTTACACTTCTTGAAGGGACAAATGATTAAGTATTCGCCTGCCTAAGTTGTCTTCAGATGTTGGAGAAATCTTTTAACAATTATCCGCCAATGGATTCAATTATCAATACCCAATAGGATCTTTAGTCCGATTGCCAAGAATTCTTCGCTTTGCATTAATCTTGCGTTCAATGACAAGAGGTGTCCTTTTGACACATCTGAACAAGACTTCTTTCATCGCTGCTAGAAGCCCAAAAGAACCTTCATTCTGATTCTGCATAGGGTTTTTGGGCTAACAGAATAGTAATGTGTGTCTGTTTTCTGGCAAATCTTTTCCTTTTATGGCTGTTGAAGATTTCTTGGCTATAGCCAGCATTTCACACTATAGGAAATGAAGATTAAACTTTAAATTATACTCCTTTAATGAAACACGTATCGTGGTTCAAGAATATTTGGTTTTGTACCTGTAAGGATCACCAGTCAAAAAGTTATTTCTATTATTCGCAGATCGTAAATCGTTTTGCAGTTTTGACATATCTATTATCGTAATCTCCCCAGCACTAGTGTTTTTCCTGTCAACCTTTTGGAAAAGTCCCTTAACTTTTTTAATAGGCAATCTTAGCAGAGCCTTTTTCCAATCGTTGCATACTAGAGGGAATCTTCGCTGGCAAACAAGAATTCTCCTGAAGATTAATAGTCTTAGTTACCTCTTCCAACGGTTTTTAAGAAGAGTAAATACACGTTGACGTAAAAGTCCGTATTATATTCACACCTGTCAAGCTTTTACCCTTTGGGTGTTTGTTTCGAGAGCATAAGGGTGAGAGCAGCTTTCATCATTTATTTCTCGCCATCCTCTCATGCATGTACCTAACCGTATTCAACGAGTCCTGAAACAGTCTTGCCGTTTTTACAAAAGTTTGAGGACATTTTAGTCTCTCTAGATTCATGAGATTAATACTATCAGCCTCTTTCCGCAAAAATAATTCATGCGGATGTTGCTGTAGAGAAAAAATTATGCGGACAATCTGATATCATCTACACCTCCTAAGTCTTACGGTATCTTTACGTATAGACAAATTGGGAGATTAGATTCATGTGGAATAAGTGGTATATTTTTTTTTTTTTTTTTTTTTATTCTCAAAGCAAGCCGAAAAAAATAGTCTGAAAGACAGAAAATGTTTTTATGCTCACTACCAATTTGTTAAGCAAACTAAGCTGGAGTTCAGAAGTCGTAAATTCTTTGAATTTGATCTGGCTGTGGGTCGGAGTCGGAGTCGGAGTTCGGAGTCAGAGAAAAAAAAAGAAAAAACAAAAAAAATGTTTTTGTTTAAGTGATGTCGGATGAGTCGGAGTGCGTCGAAAATTTTTTGTTATATAGTGAGAGTCCGAGTTCGGAGCCGGGAGTCGAAAATCTTTTGTCTTAGGTGGAGTCGGAGTCAGCAGTCGGGATTCTTCATGTTCCAGAATTTGAAAATTTATGGAGTCGGGATAGTCGGAGTTCGGAGTTCCGAAAAATTTATTTTAACGACGTCCGCAGCCCTGTAAAAACTAAAAAGTTTGACAGGCTCTCCTGGATTGGATTGAAAGATGCCTTTGGAAGCTGCAGTCCTCCGAGAGAATAAGTTGCGAAATGTCGCTTTATAATATAATTGCAATGGAAAATATATTTTTTTCTTTTTTATTCCTTCTTAGGGGGTTCCGAGCGTGACGGGGGACGGAACGTGGTGGGGACTCTTCACCTGTTCCCTCCTTCTGTCCCTTCCGTCGCTCGAAACGCTCCCTAAGAAGGATATAAAAAGAAAAAAAATATTTCTGCTAATTATTATTATAGAATGCGACTGTTGCAACTTTTTCTCTGCGAGACTGCAGCTTTTCCAAGGTTCTTTCAAGTCAATCAGAGCCTGCACTTTTTACTAATATTATTTAATTAAGGTGTTATTAATAAATTATTAGAATAAATTATATTTTTTTTTTTTATTCTGCGGTAAAAATGTTGCCTGATTTATAAAATAGATATTTATTTTTTTAGAAATATGTTAATAGTTTTTCTAAATGAGACTGCCTGAACTCTCCGGGATGCTGGCCATATATATAGGTTTATATATATATAATATAATAATAATATATATTATACTATAATTATTATATACGTATATAATGTATATATATATATATTATACTATATATAGTAGTTAGCATATATATTATATATATATAATATATATCATATAGTATATATATATATATATTATATATATATATTATTATATATATTATTGTTATATTATGTTTACTTACTTCCAAAATACACGCATCCAACTAGGTGTAAATATCACTCGCTGAAAGCGGGAAAGACCTTAACCCCATTGAAACCTGCCAAAACCCAACACAGAGCGAGCAGAGCATCCTGTGTAACTATGTATGCAACCCCCGTCGGAGAATCTCGCTGCAAGTAGTTTCGGATCCGTCACCGTCGATATGATTTAGAAAAATATATAAACCCACAGATAGAATCCTGGGATTAGGATAGGGGTATAATGTCGAGCCGAGCGAATTCATTCCAACCTGTACAAGCGAGCTATATACAATGGGACACGATACGGTGGGTTATCAACTGGTCAAGAGATCAGTGCGTGCAGGAATATACAAAGCACTCACGACCTGAAGACATCGCGTACCGCCTATGTTTCTGGGCACTTGTCCGATTCGGTTCAGGTGAAGCTCACAAAACAACGAATTGCGACGGGTGATCCAGACGGACCTAGAATCCTCGACACATTGATTCTGCAACTAAGGTAGTGCTTTCCCATGGCCACAGACAAACCCGTGAAAGTGAACCATTTATACGTCTGCGTGCCATTACGAGAAAAAGCGCCACATCTAAGCGGCACATCTGCCGATTACAATAGGCTGGCGGAGTACACGCGCAAGTCCAGGGTGATGTGATCAATGCAGTGATGCAATCGCGATCGCCTTGCGGACATATTAAACCATGCCTACGTGAGGCCTGCGATCCATACGTCGCAGCACCGCACTACATACGGATAACATCGAAGGCACACGACTGGCATTTTGCCCGGAATCACATCCATGTGGAACGGTTCGATGATTGGACAAAGATACTCTTCTCAAACGTGACTAGTCAAGAGTGTCTGTAAACCGCCTCGGACAGGCCGGTGCTAGTAGGTATAATCGATTCTGACCAACGGAGAAGGTTTTCGCCGCAATGCAATTGTTTGTAGGTGCCGGCCGTTTGGAGTGGGGTGTTTTATGGTCCCTGGCGGGGCGACAGAAAGAGGGGGGGGGGAGGGAAGGCATCTCCTTTATTCGGGGCTAACGAATTCACATTCGTTTTTCGATATAGGCATACTCTACTAGCGTAAGGTATATCAATAAGACATCCTCGAACCATATTTGTCCGTCATATGTTCCCTTCACATGGTGACTCTTTCAAATTGCCTAATGCATGAAATGCAAGACCACACAAAGGCCCAATGTGGGAACGACTACCTTATGAGATTGCAAAATTTACGTGGCGTTGGATGTGGCCTATGCATAATAGTCCGGTGCCCTCAGACCCAATCGAACATTTGTGGGATACCCTGAAACGTCGGATCCGGCAAGCTGCAACCCCTCACACGGACCCTCCGGACCTGCGACAGGGCACTAACACGACGTATGTGGATTAACCTCACTGTAGAAGGACATTCGCCCAGCTTACATTGGAGCATGCCAGGGACGGTGTCAGGCAGTTTTATCGTGTCAGAGAAGGGTGGTCTAACACGTATTGAGACATTACCCAGACCCCCGCGGCATCGCCAGGTACCAACTTTGTGTTTTGCAGCGTCGAGCCTCGCCGAACCCTTGGCCTGCCACCTTGGCCTCGACGACTTCTTATCATCTAACGTTCTGGGGAGCATCCCACTAATTGTTATTGTAGATTGATCCAAATAAAACAGTATCTTCGAGCTCTTTCAAACCTTTTCTACTCTTTTCATTATCGCCAACGCTATCCGACTTGTGGTGCGTTTATATTTTGACGGAGTAATTTATATTATTTTATACTATATAATATCTAAGAATATATATTATATATAAATATATAGTATATATATATATACTATATATATATAGTAATATACTATATATATATATATACATATAATATATATTATATATATTATATATATTATATAATATGTGTGTGTGTGTGTGTGTTGTTGTGTGTGTGTTGTTGTTGTGTGGGTTGGGTGTGTGTGTGTGTGTGTGTGTGTGCTGTTGTGTGATGTGTGTGTGTGTGGATTGTAATTTATATTTATTTTTGTATTTATTATTTACTACTTTATTTCTCTGCGCGTACGTGCCAAGTATGACTTTCGTACCCCCGGGGGTACGCGTACCGCCGACTGTTGGGAGACCACTGTCCAGAGCACTCTAGATAACTATTTCTCGGCGCAGTAATAAGCCGCTTGCTCAAGTCGCTTGAGTTATAGTCCTCCTCAGGTAGGGTTTTCAAGCGCCCTCAGGGAAACTCAGCATCTTCTTCCATCTTTGGCCTCAAAGCTTGTCTCTCAGAGCTCTCCAGAAGATGTGTTTCTATGCGCAACAAGATTCCAATGGCTGGTCCAAGAAACGTTTCTAGGAAGCCAAAAAATGTAAAGGGCCTGAAATGCTAGCCTATCGCCCTATAGTATATATATATATTTATATTATATATATTATATATATGATATATATATATATATATATATATTATAATAGTATATATATATATATATATATGTATATATATTTTATATATATATATATGATAATAGTCGATAATGCAGGTAGCATCCGCAAATCAAGCGGAGTCAGATCTGCCACATTATTAATAGATTCCGCATCCGCATCCGCGCTTTCCCTGCGGATGTTGTGCGGAATGTTTATTATCGAGATTTGATAAAAAGATTTATAATAAAAATACTAAAGATGAATATAAAAAAAGTAAAATGAAAAAATGAAAAGAGTTGAAGGCAATTCACAAACGGCTTGATATTCCAATGTTATCAAAGACGTTTCAACTCGCTGGAATAAGTACACTTCTATAACTGATGGAAAAGAAGTATTGCTCACCAAGAACACCTTGCTTTGTACGGCCAGTTCGTATTCCCAACTTTAACATTCTTACTAATGTGTGAAAATGACATCATATACAGGCTCGCTATATATAGCTATTGAACGCATTTGAAAGAAACTCACCGAAAAAAAATTCAGGTCCTCTACAGCTTCTGTCTCCGATGTAATAACCATTAATCTCAATGCTATAGGAAGCTTTTGAACCATCTTCAAATGGAAATAATGATGACGGTTAAAACAGATTGAAAGATGTAAAATGAAAACTAGAGCTCTAGGAAAAACTTCTGGTTTTCTTGTAAAGAAAATTAATGACCTTCACTACTTATTGCAACTTACTTAGAATCCCCGTTATAAAGGCTTTTTTTTTTGTAGCCAAATATTATAACTAAAGTTAAATCGTTAACTTGTGTTGCAGTCATTTGAAAAACTTTAATCCGAACAGTCTATTTAAAGGTCGCCACCATTTAAAAGGAAAAAAAACGGAATCTACAGAACCACCAACATTCTCTACAAGTAAATCAATATGCGATTCACTGGAAAGGATTTTCTACGTCCCAGTAAGTGATGAAAGAACAACGCCATTGCGCAAAAAGATCTAGTGCAAGATGAATTGTAAAACTACTCACCAAGAACAAACGGATAAGATTCAAATGATGATCCACTCAGTTGGTGGAAGTTTTAGGAGCAAAATGCTTTACCCTCGCTTTGTAAGGTAAACTGCAAGGAAATACTCTGGCCTGTCCTCCATCTTATGTTCCCTGGTCGAGAGTATTTAGCTAATGTCTGGGCTCTAGGCAAGAAAAATTGATGTTTAATCAAGCCGCAAGACCCTGCCTATACTTTTATCAATACTATCGCAAAAAGGTATATACCCATGTGTAAAATCTCTTTTCATTAAAGGGCGAAGGTTGGGGAAAGGAGTTTGGTGGGGTGCATTTAA
>JABUQX010033549.1:10000-12500 GCA_015478945.1 Trachelipus rathkii
GCTCTTCTCCATCCTCCTGTATCCTCCAGGATTCCATCTTCTTTCAGCTCCTGCATCGACGGCCTTCAACGTCTTCTCAATGAGTCCTCCACCGAACTCTTATCTCTTCCTCTTGGTTCCTGTTCCTCTGGTCTCAGCTCCCATCTCCTCTTTGCCACTCTTCTCTGCATCCTCTCCAGGTTTCCCACCAAATCAATCTGGCTGCATCCTTCTTATTTAATATAGACTTCACTCTAACCTAGTTCCTTATTCTTTCGCTCCTTTGTCTGTCTCTTCAAGTCTTCCCCACTATCGCTCTCAAAACATATTCTGCCGACTGTATTCTACTATCCTCTCTTGTGGTCGTACTCCATGTCTCTGCCTCATATAGTAGAATCGGTGTTAACACCTACTTGAATACCACCCTTTTCACCTCCACAGTCATTTGCCTATCTTTCAGTATGGAATACACTGCTCTTACAGTTCCCCCATACCGAGCTATCCTACTTGTTATCTCATTTATTTCCAAATACTCCAAACAAGTATTTACATTTCTCCACTATCTATATCTCAGTCCCTTTCACATCCACTCTCAGCTCTCCCCCTCCTTATTCTCTACTAACCACCATGATCTCTATCTTTTCTGTGTTCATAGTCAAACCGGCCTCTCTAAACCTATTTGAAGAACATGTCACCACCTCTCTCAGCCTATCTCCCTCTTCGCTCTAGCACGCCAAGTCATCCGTGTATGCAAGAATATCACCGTTCAAATCTCCTATATTCTCTCTCACCCTCTTTATCACTACTTCCAGATATGCTACAAACAAAATTGGTGACAACAAGCTTTCCTCTTTGACTCCCGTTCTCACCTCAAACCATTCCGTATTTTCATATTCTGTTCTTGCATTGCATTTACTATTCTTATACAAACACTCCAGGGCTCTTCTGAACTTTTTATCTACTGCATATTCTCTCTCTAGCACTCTCCACAGTCTCTCTCTAGGCATTGAATCAAGAGCTTTCCTCAGATCTATGAAAACTATATATGCTCGTTTATCATATTCCCATACCTTTTCTAACGTAATTCTCAAGACGAACAAAGAGATCCGTCGTGCTTCTCTTCACCCAGTCTGGGCTCTACTATCATTCTTAGCCTCCTCTCTAGTATTCTCTCATGTTTTTGCAAAGTGGTCCAACAAGGATACTCCCATGTAGTTTTTACAGTCTCCTGTATCTCTTTTTCCTTATATAGTGGAACTATGATCAACTTTCCCCACCCCTCTGGTACTTCACTCTCGTTCCAACACCTATTGAACAATTTCAGAATTACTTCTTTCATTTTCTCTCATTCCTCTTATTAGTTCTATGGGTATCCCATCTTCCCCCGATGCCTTACCGTTCTTCATCGCTCTCAGAGCCACCTCCAACTCCTCCATAGTGATCTCCTTCCCCTCCTCATCCTAACCTCTTTCAACTATCTCTTCTCCACCTGTTCATTCACAGGTCTCTGAAGTATTCCGTTTATCTCCTGCTTATATCTGTTGATCTCACCAAAACTTCTCCTTACTTATCCTTGAAATTCCATACTTTTCTCTTTGATTCTCTATACGTTTTTGCCAGTCTAAAAATCTTCTTTTTTACTGCCCTCACATCTATTATTTCTTCCGCCTCTCTCTTTGCTGTCTCTTCTTTCACTCTTCTTTTCACTCTTCGCTTCATTTCTTGCCTTCACATACTGAGCCCTTGTCTGTGCAGTTCAATTTTCCAACCACCTTCTCATCAATACTGTTTTCCTCTTTATTGCCTCCTTCACTTCTTCAGTCCACCACCTTGTGTGTTTTTCTCGTTCCTCCTACCCATATTTTTACCCAGAGTTTCATCTGCTGCCCTTCTTAACGTCTCTGGCATCTCCCACATCTCTCCTACTCCTTCTAATTGTTCTAGGTCCTCGCTTATTTTTTCAATATAATCCCTTTTCTTCTCATACTCTTTCAGTGACTGTACTTTAATCACATTTTTTTTCTTTATTCTGCAACTTTTCTATTCAACTCAGGTCCGTCACCAATGATCTATGATCCGAATCCATTATTACTTCAGGTATCACTTTCACAATCCTTATTAGCCTACTATCAGACAATATTATATAGTCTATAATAGATCTCTGACTGAATTCTCCTGAGATATTGTTCCATCTATATCTTGTGAACCTATGTGAGTACCTCTATTAGAAAAAGCCACTCATGATCTTCATTCCCTTTCTTAAACAGATATCTATCAACATCTCTCCTTCAATATTTCTTATCTCCTCTCCATACCGTCTCACCATTATCTCCACAACATCTCTTCTCACCACTCTTGCATTAAAATCTCCAATTAGCAGCAATACATCTTCCTCCGTCCCCCACCTTCTCCAAGATTTCCATGAACTGTCTCTTTCTCTTCTGGGATATATATATATATATATATATATATATATAATATATATATATATATATATATATATATATATATACTATATATA
>JABUQX010033549.1:15000-34282 GCA_015478945.1 Trachelipus rathkii
AATAATATTGGTATAAGGATAATGATGATGTAATTCGATATCTAGAAATAAATTTGAGAGTTAGTGTGAGTGGAAATGCTGACAACAAATAATCCTAAAATTCATCCTCCTAAAAGGGGAAAAAAATTGTGATAGCGAAAACTCCCCATATAAAAGTGCGTATTCCATACAAAGACGAAAGACATTTAGTGGTGAGCTGGAGCCTGTTCGCCGGAAATGTAGTTAAAACTTCTTCTGAAAAACAAAAGGGCATTTAGCTCTTTTGCAGCTTAATTAAGCAGGCAAGCAAACTAATAAATAAATCTTATGAAAAAATGAAAAAACAGAGCTCCGTTTGATATAATTTTGGCAACTCACCAGTGACGACGTCCATATTCAGAGAAAGCAACTAGGGTGTGTGTGTGAAGGAGTTTTAAAGGCTCCTTAAAATATCTAACGACTTACAAGCTTGTGTAGTTAGGGAAATAACGGGATTGCTAAAAAAAATTAAAAAAATAAGATTATAGAAATATGAGACACTGATAATATTCAATAAGGACAGAAGAAAGCTAGAGTCATGCATTCAAAGAAGAAGCTGTAGTTGTGTTGGAAACCATATAGAGAAGATAGAAGGAGGTACTGAATTTTGAGGCTACTGAGAACAACCAGGTTTTCACTGCCCCAATTAGCAATCCGAGAGAGAGAGAGAGAGAGAGAGAGAGAGAGAGAGAGAGAGAGAGAGAGAGAGAGAGAGAGAGAGAGAGAGAGAGAGAGAGAGAGAGAGAGAGAGAGAGAGAGAGAGAGATCAGAGGGCAGATAGTTGATCAAGGTAGTTAATTTTGTATCAGATTTTGGCAGTTGAGTGTGATGCTTTACAAAAAAGAAATAAGTAATAAAAGTTGAGTTATCAGTTATATAATTGATAGGTGATGGAGTGAGTGAAGGTCATTATTGGAATGTATAAAAAGATTGAGAGATAAGATGAAACCTTGAAGAACATTTTTTTATAGATTTGAAAGATGAATAAGTTAAGTTACTCCATATAAGTTACTGCCATATAAGTTACCTTGCATGGCAGCTGCGCCAACAGAGATAATGAAAAGGGAATAAGAAAGAAGGTTGCAGAAAAAAGAATAGATACCGTAACAAGGAAATTTAAAAATCAAAACTTTGCGCCCCACTTTATCGAAAGCTATGATAATTTAATCATCACGGCAAATGTTTCCCTAAATTTTGAGGAACAAATTATGAAGAGTCAGAGGGAAATGGAAGATCACAAATCAATCGTTCCATATGGAAGACATCTTGGCGATTTGAGATATGATTTAAAGTCTTAAAGAAGTATGGAAATCTTCCTATTTAGAAGAATTGATTCCAAATTTTGGAAAAGAACAGAGGTTAAAGATATTGAGAGATAGTTAAAGTGCTGAATGGGTTCATCATTTTCTCAGTACAGCCAGAAAGAGTAAACGCTTCTTACAAGAATAAATGATATTGAGTAGGGAGAAGACATTGGAAATAATGAAAGGCAGGTTGTTTGATATAGTATCTCTTTCTCTCCAGTCATCTCCGTACTGTGGAATTCTCTTCTATCTGCAATGCGGAATTTAATCTCACTCTCTTTAAAGTTTACTTCTGTTGTCAGTTAAGAAATTTACGCTATGTGTGATTCCGCGTGAGTTATAATTTTAGTATTTTCCTGTCTTTTCACTACATATGAATTTGTACCATAGATACAAAATACAAGTCTGAATGTAAATTTTAAAATACATGAACGTATTCATATGTCTACTTAGTCATGTAAGAATAGCCTCACTCAAGTCTCTAGACATGATCAAGAAATACAAGAGAAGATACAAAATTAGGAGATCTGAAACTCAAAGTTAAGAACATGTTTTAGCTTTTCAAAGAACTTATTGGAAACATAATAAATGAGAATATAATAATCTCTTAATTTTAAATTTCTAAACTAATTATTAATTTCGCTCAAAGACTTATTGTTTTTTGTAATAAAATAATAGTTCAAAACAATCTACTTCGTAAATATATATAAAACTTAAGATAACATATTTAATATTGATTTTCTAGACTGAATGGCTATTAAACTCAACCCTAATCTATAACTTTAATTAATTAATATTAGTTGACCTATAATAACTAGGCAATATCTACATCAATTCTATCCCATTACAGTTACCAAATATATATAATATATATTTATAGAGAGTATCATCATATATATATATAATATTATACTAATCAAAATGACCTATAAACATATAATATATACTATATATATATTATATATAAATTTATGAAGATATAGCAATGTACATAGTTCTTGAGTGTGAATGGTCACGGTAGAGAATATGAGGTATAGATAGTAGTGAGCAGTATATATATATATATATACATATCTATAAAATATAATTTATATGCTTACCCGTGAGCCTGATAGTAGCATTACATCGGAAATCTGCAGGCGTAAAAGAGGTTTTCATGGATTCTAACTGAAAATCTTGAACGAAATACGATCCTTCCTTAATGGTGATACAGGGTGTGGTTCACAAAATTTCAAGAAGGAGGCTGAAATGTTTTTACGGTGAGGACTCTTATATATTAGCAATGACTTTGTCTGTTCTTGTGTTATAACACCAGCACTCCTCTCACCAAAGGACATCTTTCCCTTTCAGAAACCGAGGTAAATTTTGTTGATATCTTGTTCATTAAAATATAATACACCTCCCCCCAGTTCTGCTGCTGTAGAGCGAATATTTAGTTACTGGTGGGATATAATGTTGAGGACAAAGAGATCAGCCCTAACTGCTTTTAATTTTTGAGCAGCTAATCTTTTTGAAAGGTAATATGGATCTCATGTTCTTTGACGAAGACATTGAGAGGAAGAGGAAAATCTTGAGATCTACAAGATAATCTTTCTTTCAACTTTTTCATAAAAAATATAAATATAATCTTAAGTTTAATTTCATAAACATCAATTTAGTAAATTAATAAATCCTTAATCAAATCAAACATTATTAGGTGGAGAAAAGACGTGCGGTGAAGGTGCTGGACTATAGCGCATAGCGAGTCTGATGGTCTGAAAGTGCGGAGGTGCGCTAGCGGACCACCCTTAAATGAGGTGCGGAAGTGCGTTAGCTGACTACCCCTAAATGAGCGGGGTGCCCAACTCTCTACTATATATTATATTATATTATTATTTAATTAGAGTATATATATACTATTATATATACTATATTATTTAATAATATATATATATATATAATATATATATATATATATTATATATATATATATTATATATGGTTTTGTGCGGTGAATCTGAAGAGAGTTTGAGAGAATTGTAGAGAGATTTGGTAGGGTGTAAAAGGAGTGTTTTGAAAGTAAACGTAGATAAGAGTATAGGTTAATGGTTGTGAGTGAGGACAGTCCTCAGTGTGGCTATGTTAGAAATGGTGAGCAGCTGGAACAAGTTGAAATGCATTTTAAATATTAAGTATATATGTTGGACGAAAAAAGGAATGGATGATGCCGAGTGTATATGGAAAGTTGTGAATGGCAGGAAAGTTGCTGGTGCAAGTTAAATCCTTAGTGATGTAAAACGCCTAAGCCTTGAGTGAGCTAGGGTCTTATACGAGGGTTATGTTGTTACCTGTGTAATGTATAGTAGGGAGCTATTGTCTGGAAAAAGAGGTATATCTGGGTGTTAGGTGTGAGAAAAATTGATAATATGAGGAATGAACAGTATTACAGGCAGTTGTATGGTGGGAAAAAAGGGATAAATGTAGAGAGATAAGAATGGAAAGACGCTTGAGGATGGTTTGGTCATGTGGGAAAGGATGGATGATAGATAGTCGGTTGGTTAAGATGAATAGTGGCGGAGTGTGGTTTGGGGGAATCGACTGGCCGGGGAAGAACCTGAAGAAAAAAGTCGCCATGATGTCAGCAAAAGAGATTTCTGATAGAGTTGCCAAATTGTGAGTTTGGCAGGGGCGAGAAGAAAGGTGCATAATAGGAAGTGAATGGCAGGTTTTTTTTTTGAGGGGATATGGTTGTGGCCACCTGGGCCAAGTTACTGAACCCAAGATTGGCGTAAGGATGCATAGAGAGGGTTAATCGCTGGTCCCGTGAAGCTCTTAGTATGGATTTTCTGACTGCGACGAGTACTAACTAAAAGGTAAAAGGGAGGTAAGGCTGGGCATTTTTTCGACTTGTGTCATTTTATTCTACTACTGTTCTGTTTCTGTTGCATTGTTACGCACTTACGCGGTCCCAGTCTGTTGGGGAAAAGTGTAGTTTGATGGATGTATAAAGATATATATTATATATATAATATATATACTATAATATAATATATATATATTATATAATATATAATATAATATATTATATATATATATATATATATATATATATAATTGACATACGTTTATCATTCATAAATGGAAATTTTGATTTAGAATACATATACATAGAAATAAAATAATTCAATACGTAGGAAATAATGATAAAGAAGAAAACTAAAAAAATATTTGAAAAAGAATAAAAAATGCCAAAACTTTGATTGCAAGTACCTAGCACAAGTACCAAGTACAAGTACAAGTAACACTGGGTTTTGAAACTGCAAGTACAAGTACTCCAGGCTTGGGTTAAAGTACAAGTACTTGTACTTGAACCCAACCCTGATATTATAATAGTAATATATATATATATAGTTAATATAAAGGTATAATATATATATATATAGTATATATATTAGTTATATATTATATATATATATATATAAATATATATATATATATTATATTATAATCTATATATATATTATATATCATTCCTCCCTCCATTGCTGGTGGGGTGTGTAGCATACACTGGAAACAAGAAAAGCAAGTAGAAGAATATTATAGTTGAAAGAAACCGCATACCGCCCCCTTTAAACCTTTAAGTGAGAACTCGTCCCAGTCAAAAAATAAATCTAGGGTTTCACGAGACTACAACGGACCCTCACTGTGGCATCTTTGTCAATGTAAAGGTCATCCCCTGGGGCAGGCTCACAACCATATCCCTCTCTCAAAATCCAGCCATTTCTCCCTATTTATGCACCTTTCTTCTCGCCTCTGCAAACTCAAATTCTCTTTCCTTCAGGCATTCCTTACTGACTTCAATCCACTTTTTTTCTTCGTCTATCCAGTCGATTCAATTCCCAGCACACTCAACCACTATACATCCGCTTAACCATAAAACCAAACTATCTCAATTTACTCTCGTTTATTCTCTCATTTACTCCTTTCTTCACACCACACTACTCCCTAATGTCTCATTTCTCATTTTAATCAATTCTTCTCAGACCTACACTGCCCTTAAGATTTGTTCCATACTGAACACACTTTTACCTTATGAGCTATATTAGCCTCTTATTCCAGACCATTGTTTCACTAACTATACATTAACCACAAGTAAGTTTCACTACAACATACAAAACCATAGCACACACTCGACTTAACCCCCTTACATCTACTGCAAGGATTTAATTGCACCAAGCCACCTTCCTACCATTCACAACTTTCCTACTGCACTCTGCATCATCCGTTCCCTTTTCATCCAACTTATATCCTAAATATTTTAACTCAGACACTTGTTCCATGTTTTTTTTTTTTTTTTTTTTTTTTTTTTTTTTTTTTTTTTTTTTTTTTTTTTTTTTTTTTTAGCAGTTGTCCCCCCACCACTCAAGCGCAGAGCACTATCCAAGAGGGGGTGTGTGGGGAGCAATTTGAAAAGTGCATCGTGTAGCGCAAATTGTCGCACAGACGCGGCTTTAAAGTGAGAGATAAAATCCACAGAACAGAGGTATCTGAAAACAAGTCTGCAGTTACCAGTGTCTAAACCAAAATTCATTCTGCTTACACTGTAAGCAGAATGGAATGAGTGCGTCGTAATGTTGATGTCATTCAAGTGGTCAGTTTCGTCTAGCCCTGTGCCTATAGAAAAGAATTAAAGCAAAAAGATCGTGCTGCAAAGATAAAGGATCAAGTGAATTGGTAAGTACAGAACAGTTTATTAGCCTTTTGGCCTTTGACTCGACCCTATCCAAAAACCTGATATGAGATATGAGAGCAGTACTCCATACAAGAGCGGATGATACCCTTGTATAGGCTGGAGTAACTGAGGAAGAGGAAAAAAAATCTCGCAGTCTAAACAAACTCCCAGTTTCTGAGGCCGTCCAAGCAACCGTTGTGGTGAGGTTTCCAAGCAATTTTTTTTATTTAGGTTAAGGGAAATGATGTTTATATTTGTCAACAGGAGAGAAGAGAGATCCATCGAAAGAGATAGGAAAGTTAGAAGTTGTTTTAGAGAGGGAGATTGGTAGAAGTTGGATTTTTAAAGAATTGAATTTCACAAGGTTGAGACGATCCCACTGGGAAATTCTGTCCAGATCGGCGAGAATAGAATTGGAAAGATTAAGATATGACAGGCAATTCAGAAGTAATAAGAGAGAACAGGTTGAAATGAGTTAAATGAATTGAAGGATGCGAATCATCGAAAATATGAAGTGTGATATAGAGTTAGAGTGTTGCGAGGTTGTAGAAGTCATTAATAAAAGTAGGAGAAAAGTAGGCAGATAAGACAGAACCCTGAGGAACACCACTATTGACAGAAAAAGAAGAAGTCGCCCCATCAACAACTGCCGATATTGAGCAATTTGAAAGAAAGCTAGACATAAGTAAACAAAGAGAGGGAAGAAACCCAAAGGAGGGGAGTTTGGAGAGTAGAGATGTGTGCCATACCCGGTCAAATGATTTTGATATGTCAAGTGCCACCACACAAGTTCAGCCGTAAGGTCCTTATAAGGAAGGAAAACCGTAAATGGTTTAGATAGGAAAGTATATCGCCAGTTAGACCTCGAGCGCCGAAAGCGTACTGGCGATCGGAAAAGAAGGAATGAGATTTCCCAAGGAATGATCTAAGAAAATGAAGAGTTAAGAAGGTTTCAAATATCTTAGAATACAAGTGAGGGAGATAGTTGGAAGGATCTGAGCGGCTACTTTTCTTTGGAAAAGCTTGGACACATGTGCGCTCTCAACACTGAGGGAAAGTGCTAGTATTGAGGAATAAAGAATATTGTTGAACGAGGGGCTAGATCAGCTCGGAAGCACACTCCCTCAAAACTCAGGGAGGAATGCCGTGGCATCTGCCTTCCTAACATTCATAGATTTCAGGAGCCCATGCACCCGATCAAATGTAATCACAGGCCAAGGAATAGGACACCTCAGAGGAGAAGGAGGTGGAATTGGAATGCCAGAATCGTCCAGGGTTGAGTTAGAGGAAAACAGGAGGCTGAAGAGATTTGCTTTTTCAGTAGGAGTATTAACAACAGAACCATGAGAGGGAATAAGAGGAGGAAAGGCAGATTCACAGAAGTTGTTAGAGATGTTTTATGCAAGAAGCCAGAAAGATTTGTCAGTAAGAGAGCCAAGGAGGTCAGTGAACTTTTGTTTAATGAAAGCCCACTTTGCTTGTTGAAGAGTATCCCTGCAATGATTTTGAGGTGAATGAAAATTAGAGAAAGTGAGAGGAGAATGAGAATTTTTCCACTCCCAATATGCACCGTCTCTAACCTGAATGGAAAGGGAACAAGCACAATCGAACCATGAATTATAAAGAGAGAAAGATTTAGTAGAAGGAATGAACCTGCTCATCCCATCAGCGATACAGCTCCCACCTTATTGGTGAAAGCTGAAGGGTCTTCAGAGTCCAAGCAGTCACTCCAGTTATAGCTAGCGTAGAAATGCCGCAAAGTCCCCCAATCTGCCTGATTAATGTGCCAAAAAGTATGCACTGGGCAGGATGGAACTGCTGGAGAAAGTATTAAAATTAAGAGATATAAGGTTGTGGTCAGATTTACCAATTTACCAGATTTATCAATTTACCAATAGTTAATTTACCAGACACTAAAAATTGATGCTTGTAGGGTGGAATCTTTTCATTCTTCATTACACCAGTCTCAATGATCATAGATCACTAAAAACAGCCATACAACAGAATATTTTTCACATGCACATACATAACATTTCTCTTAATCCAACCTACAGAGCTAACAATGTTCTTTGCTGGCTCCAACTAAGGCTCTGTCTACATCATTTTAAAATACCAGCCTCTATATCCACCATTTTAAAATTGCTAGGCCCTGACTCTAGCTCCATCATTTTAAATTTATGCAATTCTTGCATCAGCTCTTGCTTGCCCTACACCTCTTTTATTTTATAGTAAAACCAATTTTTTTATCCAGCATTGATTTTGACTCCGCCCAAACCCTTGTGACCAACTCCCGACCAGCTCTGCAGCCCTGCTCTCAAATGCTTCTACTTACTGAATGTCTAGTTGCTCTTAGATTAAATCCTTTCCAGTAATAATATGAACCATTGCAGCTTGAGCTATGAAGCAGGTTTATCATATCAAGACTAAAATTATGTGAAAACCTCCACCTTGTGAGCAAAAACATCTAGCATAGTTCACATTAGCTAATAGCTCCTGCTGACTCAGATCAGATAAAAAAAAAAATTATATCTAACTAAGCTCTAAAGTTAAACTACTAGCTTACTAAAATACCAACATATCATTTAAGTTTATAGCCTACCACAGTAAGAAAAAACAAAATGTAATATCATTGCAAAGACATTGCTCCTATAAATGTTAAGCTAGTTAGTTAATGCTAACAACATATTGAGCCCACTTCTACTAGCAACCAAAGACCCCTCTGTAAGAAGAATATTTCCTTACATCTAACTATAGGCACCTTTCCCTAATATTCAAGTTGGAAACTGCTATGATTAACCAATTATTAAATATGGATATCTTATGACCTTCATCTATTCATCAGGATATTACACCTCGATTTTTCTCATCTTTACAAAAAAGAAGTTACACCTAGATCTTCATCTACGCAAAAATCTACTGCACAAACCTAATTAATCTGATCCCATTTCCCCCTGCTAATTTATAAATTTACCTGCTATCACATTAGTTGACTTTTTATTTTAAATCTAATATACTTCTATTACAACTTATATAAAAAATTCCCCCAAAAAATAATTTTCCCCCCCCCTTTGAATCCAAATTAGATTCAGAATAAAACTTTAAAATCCTAATTAATTTTTGTATATACGCCAAGTCACCTTTGCTATAATTACGAGTACATAAGAGAATAACCACCAAATATTAAAGAAAGAAATTTGAGAGTCTCCAGTTTGGTGGTAAATCTCAAATAATTTACATTTTTTCTCAGAGGGCAAAGAAACTACTATTCACCAGAAAAGGAAGTCATACTATCTCTCATCTAGCATGATTGTCTTTTTTGTTTTTGAGTGAATAAGGAAGTAAGTGCTTTCATCAGTCTCTAAAAGTGTAAATATAGGCGATATTATCTATTTTTATTAAATAAGAACAAAATATTGGAGGGTTGACTAAATTGAAATTGAAGATGATCGCTACAGAATAAGAATAGCATGGGGTCTCAAGTCACGATAATCACATTAAAATCATGAGGAAGGGGAAAGAGTGGAAAAGTAATATATCCCAAGTGAGTTTAACACAGTCAATCACAAAAATTAAAATAAAATACTAAATAAAACTAAAAAGAAACTTAAAAAATAATTTTAATCCAGCTTACATTGGTAATCGTTTTATTACATTGAAAGGCTAAGTAAGCCAGAATGTCATGCATGAACTCCATGAAAGACTTCATATTCTTCTGATTAGGAACAACTAAGAAATATATATAATATATATAGTTTAATATATATATATATATAATAATATATAAATATATATATATATAACTATATATAATATTATATAAATATATATTATATGTTAATAATAATAATGATAGTAGCTGATAGTATATAGTATATATATGATATATAGTATATTAAGGTATAAGTATATATATTAATATATAGTTATATTATAGTATATATTTAATATACGTATATATATAGTATATAATATATATATATGTTTATATATATATATAAATATATAATATATAGATATAATATAATATATAATATACTATATATATTATATATATATATAACTGATTTTTATAGTCCACCCAACTCCCCTTCTACAGGAAGCCAGGTGAGATGCCTGAGATAATTGGTGTGGCACACAGCAAGGCCTGGGTCCAGAAGATCCAATTAGAAAGTAAATGATAGTGGTGTGGTAACTTATTATATATTTGATATAGTATAATATATATATATATATATATATATATATATAATATAATATATATATATAATAGTAATATATATTATATATATATATAATATATATATATTAGTTATAGTATTATAGTTTATATATATAAATATAGTAATATTTTATTTGAATGTCAAAGTAATAAATGTTGAGGAGAAGAGGAGAAGGGGTGATGGATGTATTTAAAAAGGGCAAAATTTTGCAGGAAAAGTACCATGAAACAAGGAATGAAAGTAAACAGTGAAATTGAGTGGTGTGGGTGGTGTGAAAAATGTGTTTGTATTGGTGTGGAAAGGAGATGAGAGGGGGAAGAGAAGGAGTTACAATTCTGATGAGTGATTTTGGTGGATAGAGCTATGGTAGATTGTATGGTGTGAGTAACTAGAATTCTAATGTTAAATTGTTTAAAAGGTCAAGGTAATGGTGTGTTTGTAACATTGGTTCATCTGAGGGTATAGTTGAAGGAAGTGTGATTTTCTGGGATAATCTGAAATGATGTTTGGATGGGGTGAGTAAGGAAGCTGCAGATTGTGTGTGGTTGAACCTAAAATGGTGGAAAGGTGGAAGTCAAAAAAAGGATGGTATGAACAGGTGTCTTTGGAGCTCAGGAGAAAATGAATGAATTGTAGGAAAGTGATTGATTTCTGTAAGTGAGAGGTATGTGTGTTAGTAATACTTTTTTTAAACACAAGAGTATTCATATGTATACTACAGTTGGTGTAGGTAGAGATGGTAGCGAAGTGAAAAGCATGATTGTTTTTTGTAGGTGAAGATATTAAGTGTGTTGGATGTTAAAATCAGTGAGGGTGTAGGAATGGGATTATTGGATATTACCTTGTTATTTATATAAAATAAGTTACGTGGGGGCTTGGATTGGAGAGGAAGGTGATATAGGAAGGAAGTGGGTAGGGTAGAATTAAGAGGAGAAGTTAAGTGAACAAGGTAATATAGGGATAAGTATTTAATAGCGCTTGCAAAAGTAATCAATTGAATGTGGAAGCAAGTTGAAACTTTGAAGCAAATCTGGAAGTAAAAGTAAAGGAAGCAGTTTTTAGCAGTGCAAAATGAAAGTATGTGGATGTGCTAAAGAGGAAGTAAGAATGTTAACAGTGAATAGTGAAATGAAGAGGTGATGCAAGCTGTTAAAAGTAAAAATGATGCTTGGTTGAATGTACTAAAGCCAATGATGAGTATCAAAAGAAAGATGTTTAAAATTATATAAGGAGGTAAAAAAAGGAATAACTAAAAGGTGCATACCTAGGGAGAGAGAAAAAAAAAAAAGAGGTAAATGACAATTTTGAAGGAGGATGAATGGGGACTAACAAGGGAAAAGGGAAGCTCTTCTGGAAGGAGTGTGAAAGGTTAAGAATAGAGAATAAGGGAATTGCTTAGAATAATGAGATGGTGGGTGCTTTTGTAACTGATGAAATGGATTGTGAGGGGAGTGCGGAGGGAACACTTCGAAAATCTGCATAACAATGGCAGAATTAAAGAGGTGATAGTGATTGTGTGTTAGTTTGAATGGTGCAAGAAGGAATAGGTATTTGGGGATGAGGTCATTAGTAAGCTGGAGGGTTAATGGGTAGAGTAAGAAAGCAGAAAAATGGTAAACTGCAGGTATACTTGAAATCACTGGGGAAATGCAAGGAACGAGGAGAGATGAAGATTAATTGGATTGGAAGTTCTTCAACAAAGCATTATGGAGTGTATATTTCAGAAGGGATTGAGGAGAGCAGTAATAGTAAACCCTTATATAAGGATATAGGGGATAGGTGGGAACTGTAGAAAATGTAAAGGGGAATTAAGTTTTATTGAGGGTTGTTGATGGGAAGATAATAATGCTGGTATTTTGTTGAAAGGGTGTGTCGAGTGACTGAGGGACTGATGATGAAGAACAAGGTGCATTAGAGGCTCCTTAGCGTGTGTATATCAAATTTTTCCATTGAAACAAATGATTGAGAAAATGAGGGAGAAGAAGAAGAAATTTTATTTAGGTTTTATGGTGTTTGCAAACAGGCATACCAATTAGATTATATAGGGAAACTTTATGGTAGGTGTTAGTGATATATGAGTGTTGGTGGTTATTGATTTGTGGTGTTGGTGGTAGGCTTCTGAATGAAATCAAATGTATGTGTATGACGATAGTGAAGCGGGTTAAGAAATAAATGGAGTCGAAAGTGAATTGTTTTAATAAGATAGGTGTATGGTGTTGGTGGTAAGCTGTGAATGAAATTAAAATGTATGTATGAACGATAGTGAAGCGTGTGTAAAAATATATTTTGAGGTCGCGGATTGATTGTGTTAATATTAATAGCAGAGTGAGGGGATGTTTTATGACTCATGTGTTATCAATTTGTTATAGTGGATAGGTTTAATGAAAAGAAAGTTAAGAGTGGGATTGGCAAGGGGATGGTGTTAGAAATGATGGAGAAGTGGAGGGTGTCCTACCTAATTATAAAATGGGGAATGATTTTGCTTTTGTGTGGTGGAAGTCTGAAGAGAGTGCGGAGATTTGGAGAGAGATTGGCAGGGTGTGTAAAAATAAGAGGGTTTGAAAGTAAATGTAGATAAGTGTATGCCTGCTATGGTTGTGAGTGAGGAGCAGTCCTCAGATGTGAAGTTATGTTAGATTGGTGAGCAGCTGAACAAGTGTCTATTTAAAATATTAGTATTATATTTATGTTGGATGATAAGGAACGAATGATGCAGTAATAGTAGGAAGTGTGATTGGCAGGAAGGTGGCTGGTGCAATTAGAATCCTTGGTAGATGTAAAAGGGCTAATGTATTGAGTGTGCAAGGGTCTTTCATGATGTTAGTTGTTACCATTGTTAATGTATAGTAGTGAGACTATGGTCTGTAAATAAGAGGTAATAGATCTAAAGTACGTATCAGTGGTTAGGACAATCGTAGGGGTGTGTGTAGGGTTGGAGAAGAATTAATAAAATGAGGAATGACATATTTAGAGAGTTTGAGGCGTGTGAAAGAAGGGATTAAATGACGAGAATAAATAAACACATCAAAGTGAATTTGGTTATGGGGAAAAGATGAATGAGAGTCGGTTGGTTAAGTGGATGTATAGTGGGTGAGTGTGCTGGGGAATCGATCGGCTGGGAGATGAAGAGAAAAAGTGAACTGGAGTCAGTAAAGGAATGCCTGGAGAAGAGAAAATAGAGTTTGGCAGAGGTGAAGGAAAGGTGCATATTTTGTGGCCCACTGGCCACGGGATGAACCCACATTGAAGAGATGCCATAGTGAGGTCCATCGCGTTCCTGTGAAGCTCTAGGGTGGATTTTCGACTGCAACAAGTTCTCACTAAAAGGTAAAAGGGGGCAGTAAGGCTGGCTTTCTTTTCCTACCATTCATAATTCTTCTACTACTTTCCTGTTTCTGGGTATGTTACGCACCTTACCCCCAGTCCTTGAGAAAGAAGGTGGATATATATAGTAATATTATTTAGTTAGATATATATATATATAATAATATATATATATATATATAATATATATATTATATATTCTATATATATATATATATTAATATATATATATATATATATATATGTAATATATTATATTATATATATACGGTTATATATATATATATATATATATAATATATATTATATATATATAGTATATAGGGCGTATATATATATATAGTAGTATATAATTTATAGATATTATATATAATATATATATAGTGTAATATATAGTATATAAATATATTATATATATATATATATTAGTTATAATATATATAAAAATATATATATATATAATATAAATATATATATAATATAGATAATAATATATATATATTATATATATAATAATATATATGTATATATAACATATATATATTATAGTATATATAATAATATAAAATATATAATTAATATATATATATATAATATATATACTATATATTATCCTTTATCTTTATAGTATATATATATATAATATATATATATATATATATATATTTATCCCTCTAATTTATTCACTCAATAAACACTTAAAATACATTTTATTTAAACATTTTATTTAAAAGTATCAAACTGTGGTTTTATATTTTTCTCAAAACTTCCTAGCTTTCGTGGAGGCAGTCCCTCCACCTTTTTCAGGGAGCTTCAAGAGAAAACAAATGATTAATTATTGATGTGGCTATTTTCAACTTTGTGGCGGTTGGTTTTGGTTTTTTAAATTTCCATATTTCAGTTTTTGTGTTAATCGTCTGCATTATGTGTATAGTTTTAGGCTTTCGTTGATTTTTCGTTGATTGTGTCATCTATAAAGTAGTTATCTCTGGATCTGTTGATATTTTCTGTATTCCTTATTATGTATGCTTCGTAAAACTTTCTCAATTTGTGATTGTTAATTGTTTGTATTATTAGGTTATTTTCAATATTGATTGGACAACATTCGTTCAATTGGTGCATGATGAGAGGAGAATTACCACTATAAGTGCGAATGTCATATTTGTGTTGGTACGTCCCTCGATTTATATCTATTGTTTCTTCTATGTATTTATTACTACAGGATTTGCATGGAATAGAGTATATTGCAGCATCACTACTATTGTCAGTTTTAGGTTTTAATAATTTATTAAGTGTATTATATTTTGTTATTATATTTAGGTTTTTGTGTTTTATAGTTTATATCTGTGTTAATTGTCAGGGTATATTTATGTTTATTAAGAGTATCATTATTTATGTTTGTTTTATTTTCCTTGTCTATAAAGATTTTTTCACCTTATACTCTGGTGTATAATGTTTTTGGGGTAATTTAATTTAATGAACGGTTCTTTTATGTTTTTAATTTCTGCTTCTATTGTTTGCTCACTGCATATTCGATAAGCACGTAGTGCTAACGTGACTATCACTCCTTTTTTAATATGTAGTTTATGAGTAGAGAACCAGTGTATGTATTTAGGGTTATGCATTATTTTCTTGAATACTGAAATGATAAGGTTATTAGGGCTAGTCCAGTTTATTAGAATGTCAAGGAATATTTTTATTAACAGGGTATTCTATAGTAAATTTGATAGTGGGTGTTATATTGTTAATATATATATGAAAGGGTTTTATGTTAAAGTTTTTCGGATAAATAAAAATATTATCTACATAACATAGTGTAGGGAATTCCATGCCTTGGGGTTCATTTTTACTATTATTATTATTGTTTTTCGTTATTATTTCATTATTGCTGTTATTATTTTTATTTTTATTATTGTCATCATCATTATCAGTATTATTTTCTAATTTTTATAATCTAATGCTCCTTCTTCTTACCCTGCTTTCAGAAGGTTTCAATTAAAAAGTTAAAATAAAATCAAAGGAGTTATTGAGACCCTAGAAGATAAAAACAAAGAAAGAAAAGAGAGAGAGAGCTGTCAAGTGTGAGATAGCAGATAACAAAGGTTGGGACGTTGGAAGCCTTGCAGCCATCTCTTTAAGTGAGTGTCCTATTAGTAAATGTCGGTCACAAGTGGATTCTGATGGTACTGCATGACTAATGAATGTTCCTTTTTTTCCCTCTTAGGTGGCAGCTAGTCCCACGCCTGAAAACCAACTATCTTATTTCCTGCATTTCCCTGCTTCCATTAATTCAACTGCCTTTCTCTAGTGCTTTGTTTACCCAGTATCCGCATCCTTCCTGAGGTGGTCAGTGTAACAAAGTTGTGACCTCCTGAGTGCTTGCTTTAGAAAAATAACCACTGAACTGCGTTAAGAGTTTTGTGAAAAGAATAGGGGTGGCCTGGGAGGGACATAACTTGTGGGGGTTGACACTCTTTCCTCTCCCTTTTTATAAAATCCTTTTAAAATTCAATCTGTATCAATTCTTACTTACGATTTCTCGAATAAAGAAAAAATAAATTCAATAATTGGTTTTGGGTTTCATTGAGTTTCGATTAGCTTTGCTGTTCAATATTCAATTAACCTGTTTACTCATTAATTTTGTCATCGTCCAATTAATTATTTAAGTCAGCAATTCATCTCAGAATAAGCGACTATATCGCGTAAAAGTTTAATTGATATAGAGAAAGCAATTATATCGCGTAAATTTATAAATAATGTACATAAAATATTTTAAATAAAAATATAAGGTAATTGCTTAGTCATTTCCGTGTTAAAGAATAAATGTTTATAAAAATTGTAGTACGAATGGACTCGAAAAATTAATAAATATTATTATCATTATCGCTTCTGTAGTGTAAAGCGTTTTGTTGCTAACTATCAGGGTATTAGAGTAATTGGGGTTGACTTGCTTATTTTAAATTATTTACATTTAATATTGAGTGGGTTAATCTTAGTTGCTTTACGTAATTCAGCTGCTCGGGGAGTGGGAATTAAAGCCTCCTGTTCGGGACAAGCCGCTTCATTCAATTATCCTAAGGGAATTCAGAATCTATCAACGCACCGATTATAGCTCCCCGTAACAGCGCGGTGTTGGGTTTATGTATCCCTAGCACCCTGTAGAACTGCAACAGTTGAGCCATGTGTGATTTGAGTGAGGTTTGTAAGGTGGGGTGATCTTTTAAAATGGTTTTTAGGGATTGGTTGAAAGATTGTTGGGAGTTACTGAGGGGGTTTTTGTTAAGGAGGGTGTATGTTGCAGGGTCGTTTAGCAGATTTAGGCATTTGGTTGTGTATTCTTGTGTATCCATTATAATGATTCAACTGCCTTTATCCGATCTGGAGATACCGATGTTATTGTTCTTTTTGAGTGACGTGATGGCATTGATAGAATTTGATGAGAAACTTATGATCTTGTATTGCATTGATTATAGAAGAAATTATGATGCTGGTCAGGATGTCATTATTACAAGATTTATTTTTATCGATCTTTATCCAGGTGTTAAGATCATGAATCAATTGTAGCCAAGGATCTCTCTGTTCTAAGGCTAATGAAATACTGTAGTCGAGCACTAATTTTTCATCATCGCTTAAAGTATACCAAGATTTATTGACAATGTTTTCAGGTTGAGATTCTGATGCCCAAGAGCTGTTATAAAATAGGCGATTGAATTTTTGATTTAGTTGTTGAGATTTACGATCTATGACAATTTGTTTGTTTCTATGTGCGTCGTTGAGAATATCAGTGAACTGCGCAGGCACGTCTGGGTATCCGGAGTACCAACTGCTTTGGAAAATTTTGAAAAAGTGTGAGCATTGTTGGAACGTAGTTTTAATTTCTTTTTTAAAAGAGTTGATTTTTTCTAGTAGAAGTTGTTTGTAGATTAGCAGAAGTAGAATAAATTTTTCAACATGTAGATTTTGGGGTATTAACGATTTGGGGATGATTAAATTTTGAAGACATTTCTTCATAAGTTTCCCATCAAATTCTATCACGCAATCAGGTCACTCAAAAAGAACAATAACATCGTTATCTCCAGATTGGATAAAGGCAGTTGAATCTTTATAATGGATACACAAGAATACACAACCAAATGTCTAAATCTGCTAATGACTCTGCAACATACACCCACCTTAACAAAAACTCCCTCAGTAACTCCCAACAATCTTCCAACCAATCCCTAAAAACTATTTTAAAAGATCACCCCACCTTACAAACCTCACTCAAATCACACATGGCTCAACTGTCGCAGTTCTACAGGGTGCCCAAGATACATAAACCCAACACCTCGCTCAGACCAATCATAGCCAACACTAACTGTTCAACATATAAACTCTCTAAATGGTTATCATCCCAACTGAACCATCTTATCAATTCCATATCCCATACTCATCTTTCTAACACAGATGATTTCATCACAAAAACACGCCACATCAAAACACCCACACTCACAACATAGTTAGTTGGCGTCATATCACTGTTTACCTCTGTACCCATCCCCCATGCTCTTTCTCTTCTCAAACAATATCTAACTTAAAATGATATCACTTTACAATATCCTTTTCCCATGCTCAAACAATTAATCCACCTTACACTCGATCACAATTTTTTTCAATTTAATCACTCCTTCTATAAACAATCTTCTGGACTGAGCATGGGGTCCCCTCTATCTCCCACTCAAGTAACATTTATATGGAACTTGAAGATATGTGTCATTATGGCATCTCCTTCTTTCAGAAGTTGTAGCCATTGTTAGATCACAACCTGCAAATGAAAAATATTACATACCAATAAATTGTGATATGTACATAAAATGATTGTAATAATGTAAAAATTGTGAAATTGTGACTTGCAACAACTTGCAATCATCAGTGACAAAGTTTTAATTTTGAGTAAAATCCGTGAAAATGGGGTTTGACGATTGCATAGAAATGGGATATGATAGATTAAATCTGAGATCAGATTTGGAATAAGCACCCTCAAATTAGTATAAAACAGCTGAAAAAGTCCACGCCAGAAAAAAAAAATGTTTTTTATTTTGTAGACCAATGTAATAATGATTTATTTAATATTAAAATCATTCATGCTCCTTATATTTCAATTTAATATTTTATGTAATTTTAATATATAGTTAGTAGCTTCAAAACATTGATTTTAAAAAAATTTAGTATGTGAGAACATGGACAGATATACAAAATTCTAGTACTTTAAATTTAGAGCTCTTAAATTATGATGCAGAAACAATCTTTTTCCAGTTTCTGGTGAAATATTTCCTCACTTAATCGGCAAAAAAATTGATGATGACGATTGAGGAAAAATATGCTGATTTTGCAGATGATGATGATTAATCATCCCATCACTAATATATATATATATATATATATATATATATATAGTGTGTATATATATTTTAAAATGTTAACAAAATTTGAAACCAAATATATATATATATATATATATATATATATATATATATTATATATATATATATATATATATATATATATATATATATATATATATATATATATATATATATATATATATATATATATATATATATATATATATATTTAAGTATAAAATGAAAACGCGAAAGCGTTTCAATGATAAATGCGAAAACGGTTAAACACTCAAATCTTGAACTGAACGGGAAGTAATGCGC
>JABUQX010033550.1:0-15000 GCA_015478945.1 Trachelipus rathkii
GGTTGACTGGGACAGTCTCGCTAGGCCATTGTGGCTTTTTACTGTCTCTATATCTTAATAGTTTTCTTTAAACATGTTTCTGAATGTCAGAGAAATAAATTGTTGAGGAGAAGAGGAGAGAGTGGATGGATGTATTTAGAAAGGAAATTTGATTTCCTCGCTGTGACTGAAACAAAGATGAAAAGGAAACGGTGAAAATGAGTGGTGTGGTTGTGAAATGTGTTACGTGCTGGTGTGAAAGAGAATGAGTAAGAGGGAGGAAGGAGTTGCAATTTTGATGATGGACTTGTGGTACAAAGCTATGGTAGACCTTGTGTGTGTGAGTCCTAGAATTCTAATGGTTAATTTAAGTTTGAAAGGCAAGGTATGTGTGTTGTGACGTATGGTCCATCTGAGGGAAATGTCTGAAGAGAGTACGATTTTGGGATATTTGAATGATGCTCTGGATGGGTAAGTAGAGCTTCAAGATTGATTAGTGTTGGGGGACCGAATGGTTGGATAGGTGATCAAAAAAGGGATGGTAATACAACAGGTGGTTTTGGGGTGGCGGAGAAAATGAGAATGGTAGGAAGGAATTGATTTCTGTGAGAAGAGAGAGGTATGTGTGAAGTATTTTCTTTAAAAACACAAAGAGTTATCCATTAGTACACTAGAGTTAGGTGTAGTAGACGATGGTATCGAAGTGGAAAAGTATGATTGATTTTGTGTTGGTGAAGAAGGAGATGTTGAAGTATGTGTTGATGTTAAATCAGTGAGGGGTTTTAGGGAATGGGATTAATCGGATCATTATGTTTGAACAGTGTAATAATTAAGTTAGTGGGGGGCTTGGATGAGAGGAAGGTGATACGAAAGGAAGTAGGTAATTAAGAGTGAGAATTAAGTGAGCCAAGACAATAAGGATAAATATGTAAGAAGTCGCTCGCTAGTAAACGGTTGAATGTGGACAAGTTGATACTGAGAACAAATCTGGGAGAAATGAAGGAAAAGCAATTGTTAGTAGTCGGCAAAAAAAGGAATGTGTGAGTGCTACGTAGGAAGTAAGAAATGCTTAACAGCGAATGGTGGATGAAGAGGTGATGAAAGCGGGTTAAAGGTAAAAAAGAAAGCGTGGTTGATGACTAAAAGCAAATGATGAAGACTCAAAGAAAAGATGCTTGGAATTATATAAGGAGAGAAAATGAAATACTAAAAAAGTGAATACGTGGAGAAAGCAAAAGAGTTAAATGAAACAGACTGGAATGAGCATGAATGAGGACATTACAAGGGAATAGGAGCTCTTTGGAAGGAAGCGCGAAAGGGGGGGGCGGGGGTTTGGGGAGTATTGGGGGGGGGGGTGGGGGTGTCGCGGGGGGCGGGTTGTGGGGGGGTAGTGTTGTGTGGTGGTGGGGTGGGGGATGGTGGGGTGGCTGGGGAGTGGGGGTGTGGGGGGCGGGGGGGTGGATGGGGGTGGGGTGGGGTGGGGGTGTGTTTCGGGTTGGGGGTGGGGTGCGGTGGCGAGAATCTGGTGGGGTGGGTGGGTGGTGTGGTTCGACCGGTGGGGTGTGTCGATGGTTTTTTGGGGGTGGTGGTGGTTATGGTTTAGTCTTTGTCGGGGGGTGGGGGGTGGAGTGGTGAATGGGGGGTGGGGGGGGGGGGGGCTGAGTGAGTGGGGGGTGTGGTGGGGCTGGGGGGGCGGGCGGTTGGGGCACGGGGGTGTTGTTGTGGGGGGGGGGGGGGGGTTGCGCGCGCGTATGGGGTGGGGGGGGTGGGGGTGGGTGGGGGGGTGGGGGGGTGAGGGGGTGGGTGGGTGGGGGGGTGGGGGGGGGGGGGGGGTAGAGGGGACGGTGGGGTGGTGAGGTGGTGGGGGGGGGTTGTGGTGGGGTGGGGGGGGTGGTGGGGTGGGTGGGGGGGGGGGGGTCGTGGGGGGTTTGGTGGGGGTGGGGGGGGGGGGGGGTGGGTGGGGGGGGTGGGGGGGGTGGGGGGGGTGGGGGGGGGGGTGGTGGGGGGGGGTTTAATTTATGATAATAAGGGAATCTGCTTAGAATATGATATAGGGATGGTGCTTTTGTAACTGATTGAAATGGAAGTTGAGGGGAGTGTGGAAAGAACACTTCGAAATCTGCACATATTAACAGTAATGATGTAGTGTTAGTGAATGTGTGTTTTTTTGATGGTGCAAGAAGGAATATGGTATATTTTTTGGGGACTCGGGAGGTTATTAGTAAGTTGAGGGAGGTAATGGGTAGAGGAGAGGATGTTGAGAAGAATGGTAAATAGCGGTATAGGATGAAATTATAGTGGCAATGATCAAAGCGGAGGCGAGATGTGATTGATTGGATTTGGGAGTTGTTGTAATATAAGGCGTTTTATGGAGGGTTATGATATTCTCTCTTTCCTCATTCAATGTAATTTAATGTACCTCTTTTAATATAGTTATGGAGGGTTAGAGGGAGAATAAGGAGAGACAATGGTATAGAACATTGATAGGGGTAATAAGTTTATTTGAGTTGGTGTTATAGGTGAAGCGTATATACTGGTATTTGTTGGGGTTGAAAGGGAAGTGGCGTCCGAGTGACATGAGGGACGGAGTAGTCGCTGATGTCGTTATGTGATAGAACAAGGTGCGTGTTTATGAGAGTGTAGAGGATGTGTGGGTATCAAATCTTTACTATTTGGATTTACAATCGGTAGTGGAATATGAGGTGAGAAGAAGATAGTTATTAAATATTTAGGTTTTATGTTGATAATACCAACAGGCAGTATGATTAGTAGTTAATAGGAATCTTATTATGGCAGGTTATTTAGTGATATTTAGGGGTGTTGGTGTTACTGAAGGCTTCTGAAATGATTCTCCGGAATCAAAGTATTATGACGATTAAGTGAAGCGTGTGGAACTAATGAAAATAAATGGTGTCCACTGGGATTGGTTTAGGATCTAATAGCTGGAGTGAGACCTAGGGCTTGTGTTATGTTTCCTTGGTTTAATTCAATGTGTATATGGATGGGGTTATGAAAGAATTCGAGGTGAAGGTGTATTGCGTCTAGGAACTGGATGTTCTTCGATGAGATGTGGACTTGGATTCCCGAATGGAGAGGAGTGGAGGGTGCCCTAACCTATTATATGCGGAGGTACTTTTGTTCTGCGTGTGGGCGAACTTGGCGGATGGTATAGGGGGAGTGAGGTGTGGTCTTGGCCTGTTTGCAGTGTGCTGAGGGACGGATTGGTAGAGGGAGATTTTGTGTCATACAGGGTAATGTAAGCTGATGGTGTTTTTGAAAAGTAAACGTAGATATGAGACCGGTATGTGTTGTGGAGTGAGGACTATGTTCTCCTCAGTAGTGAAGTTCTATGTTGTAGATGAGGGTGCGTCCAGCTGGAGCAAGTGTCTGACAGTTTTTATATTTAGTGGTGAGAGTGGTCGTGTGGATTTGAATCAGGGAACGGATTTGAATGCAGAGTGTAAGTAGGAAGGTTTGGTGAATGGCAGGAAGGTTTGCTGGTCTGGCAATTATATCGTTGGTGAATGTAAAGGGACTAAGTTCTTGAGTGCGCTGAGTCTTAACATGAGGGTATGGTTTGTTTACCTTGTGGTTAGTTGTATGGTTAGTGATTGAATATGGTCTGAGAATCAAGAAGCCTATATTCTATAATGATCTAATGTTTTCAATGTATGTTTCCTATAACCTCTTTTTAGGGCTGCTAGGTGTAGAAGTAATTTAATATAAAATTAGGGAGGATTATCGAACAGTAATTGAGAGTTCAGTGTGGTTGGATAGTATAATAGGGGTAAATGTTGAGATACTTACATATTGAGTAAGAGTAATGTTGAAGGATGGTTTGGTCATTGGTAATGTGGAAAGGATGATAATGATCAGCCGGTTGGGTTAATGCGGGTATGGTATAGTGGAGAGGTGTTTGGAACCGACCGCCTGGGAGACTCTGGCGATAGAGGAAGTGGATTGAGCTCGGTGAATACGAATGTCGAAGGAGAGAAATATGTTGAGGTGTGGGGCAATTGGCGAACAGAAAAAGTGTGCAGTATCTGGATCGATGGAGAGAATGGTCGGAGGGTTTTTGTATGGGGACGCATAGTTGTGGCCCACCTGGGCCAGGGGATGACTCTTTTGTATTAAATTATACTTAAGAATTTGACGATGTTTACCATAGTGTGAGGGCCAGTCGCAGGTCCCCATGGCTCTATGTGGGTTGTGATTTTATCCCTGATCTGTGACGAGCTCTCGACTGTTAAGTGGTACAGAAGGGGGCGGTAAGGCTGGGCTTTCTTTTTCTACACGTTTGTCATGTTCTCCCTACTGCTTTTATTTTCCGATCTTGTACATGCAACCGTTACCTTGTTTGCCCAATCTTTCCGTGGGCTAAAGAGTGGGAGGTGATCGAGATAAGAAAGATAATGTAATATAAGTACATACTAGGTGATATTATTAGTATTATTTAGTTTTATATTATTATTATTACTGTATGTATATTTAGGTATATTTTATAAATATATATATTACTTAGTATGGGAGATTTAATATTGACTAGTATATATATATATATTAGTATATACTTTGATCTCTAGAATGTAGAAGGTATATATATATAATATAGTATAGTATATATATTATGTTGAATTTCTAATGTCTGATATAAAGACGCAAAATGTGGGGTATCGGTTAAGGGTATCGGCAAATTTTACCGATCAACCCATACTTATCTACTTCTCGAAAATTCCGATGACCCGAATACCTCAAAATCAAGACCGGATACCATGGATGGTTGCATCAGGGCTTAATTAAATACACTACATAGGTTAATAGTATATATATATTATATAGTGAGTACATTATTTATAATATTATATATTATACAAATGTTATATTTTATATACATATAGTTATATTTATATATATATATATTTATATATATATTATATATATATTAATATATATATATTTATATTATATTAGTAGTAATGATACTATATATATATATATATATATACTATAATATTATATATATATATATCCTACGTGACTTTATAATAATATTATATTATAGTTATATATTATATATATCTATATATACATAGTATATTATATGTTATATATATAATAGTATATATATATAAATATGAATTTTTATAGTAATATATATCAGAGCTGGGTGCGCCTATAATTTTTGTCGAGCGCGCTGCGCCTTGCCGACCGGACCGAGTTCGCCTAAGCGCCCAAGATTTTGGTCAGCATCAGCGCCTATGCAGCCTGCGATCTTTTTCGCCGGCCGCGTGGCTTGTTTTTGCTAAATTTATTTGCCAAGTAAACTTTTACTTTATCGATAGTAAAAGCATGCTTTTTTAAGGAAGAAAAACACAGTTATTTCATTTTTTTGTATTAAAACACCGTAAACTAATTTCTACGTCCCTTTCCTCCTCCATGTCCTTGTGTTCCATGTTTTCCCCCAAGGTTCAGCACGAGCGCTGAAGAATTGAAAATTTCACGCCATAGTTGCCAATTTATGTGTAGTTTTAATAACTACTGAACTAGTTTTATATATATATATATTATATATATTTTAAGTTATTAATATATATATAGTATATAGTAGTTTCTATATATATATGTATATATACTATTAAATATATATATTATTCTTATATATATCTATATATATATATATATATAATATATATATATATAGTATATATACCTACATTTATATGATGGTTCGCCCATTCCTGTTGATAATCTCACAAGGGTCATATTTCTAGGGCTCATCCTAGAGTACCACTTAACATATGCACCGCATATTAACACCTGAAAGCAACTTGTCATAGCACCTTGACCTGTTACGTCATCTCGCGTCAAAATCTTGGGGCTGATCGCAAATCCCTTTACGTCTTTACGTAGCCCGTAATCCGATCGAAACTGGATTTTGGCTGTGCAGTATATGGTCAGGCCTCCATTTTAACTACTACACCTGTTAGAATCCCCATCTTCCCCCCAAAAAAAAAACGAAGCATCAGGAAATCCACTGGGGCTTTTCGATCGTCCCCCCAGGTTAAGCCTTTGAAGTTGAATCCAATGTGATATGCCAATCTCTCTTCGAAGAGAATACCACATGTGTACAAGTTATCTATCGTTTTCAACCCCAATAACCGTCTGCTCTGACACCGATTCTGCAGGAGGTACCTCAGACCTAATTACTGGCCATTTGCAAAGATCGGTTCATAACATCTTTAATTTCCTCACCATCCCTTTTTCACAAGGTGCTGCCTTTCTCTTTTGAACGAAGGGTACACACTCTTGAGCTCGATTCCCCTTTCCTACCATTTTGCTTGGACTCTGACATCTCTCTCCAAATCTTGCCATCCCTGCTGCCCTGTTAAAAGCATCATTCCTGTCTCATGCCGCAGACTTCACGATGAAATTTTACTCCAGGTGTTTACTGAACGGCCTAACACGAGGGGGACAGTGTGGGCGCTCCTGCTGTCTTTCCTGACCGCCACCTCTCCCATACCCTTCCCCCTTATGCTTCAATTTGTACAGCAGAACTAATGGCTATAATGATTGCGCTTTCTCGATTCCTAATCCTTAACCAAGATCACTCATAAGTCGTTTATTCAGATTCGCTAGCGACGCTACAAGCGCTTAACGCCGTATTCTAAAAACGCAATGGTATCAGCTGTACAACAATTTCTTCGACTTCTCCACGCCCCCTTAAGAAACAAATTATTTTATGGTGGACTCCCTCTCACGTAGGGGTGACTGGCAATGAAATCGCTGACAGAGAGGCCAAATGCCGCCTCTTCTTCTCGGAGTTGTTCAGGTACCTCCCGGATGCAATTCGAGAAGGCCGCCCCCCAGTAACTGATTACTATCCTGTTCTCCGACGGGGCTTATTGGCAAGAGTTTGGCAAGAGTGCTGGACGAGTGATCGGCGGGGAAGGACACTCAGAAACCGAACATCTGTGAGTGGTCTTCCTCCCACAGACGAAAGGCGCTTACATGAGGTGATACCTGCACGCCTCCGTATTGGCCCACACCAATATCACTCACGCACTATATGTCACGAGACCCCCTCCCATTTGCAAATTTTGGCCTCGCCTTACCCCGCAAATCGTTCATCATATCTTCAATTGATTGTTTCCCATCTGGACGCCTATGTAATCGCTGTCGTTAGTTTCCTAGCTGTTAACGGTCCCATAACACCTTCTAAGAAAGATATCCATATCTTATCTGAATCTTCCCACTTGAGCAGTAACAACTAGTTTCTTGTATCTTCAAGAAGTGAATTCTTTATAGCATTTGATTTTTGTTATGGTATCTGTAAGACTTAGTTATCAGGACAGGATAATAATTTATTTAGTTTTTATTTATTTTTGAACTGACTTGAATATTCATTTCACCAATCAAATCTTTCTTTGACATTTGAACATATATATGACAGGGCCCCCCCATGGTGCTGATATTTTCAGCCCAGGGTGGCCGCTTCATTGTGAGCCGTGGTTGGGGTCCTCGTGTACACTAACTGCAAAAAAAATAATATAGTAGTGATTATATATATGATATATATATATATAATACTATTTATATAGTACTATTAGATTATATTATATATATAGATATATATGATATATATAGTGATATATTATAATATTTGAAAGGAGCATTTTCGTGCTTTATATTAGTAACTTTCTATATATATAAATATATATATAGTAAGTTTTTGACACTGGTTTTTAGAAGAATAATAGTTTGCCACGCTTCTAAGTTCTAACTTTAAGATAAAAAAAAATGCTTTGTTCGGGTTCTATAGGCGCAGACATAAATACCTGTCCAATGGCATTTGCTTTTGTCAGCCTTTTAAAAATGTTTCTGAAATTAGTCCTTACATAATCGAATAGTGCGCCATAGGCACAACGCCCAGCTCTCATATATATATATCTAGTATTTATATTATAGTATATATATATATTATATATATTTATAATTATAATATATATATAGTTATAATCATATATATAATATAATATTATATATACTTATATTTTATTATAGATATATATATTATTATATATATTATATATTTATAGTATTATAAAAGTATATTATATATTATATATTATATCTATTTTATTATTATTATTATTATATATATTATATATTTATATTTTATTATATATTATTAAGTTTATTTTTGGTTATTGTTACTAGGTTATATGTTGTATATATGTGTTGTTTATTATTGAATTTATTTTTGTAATTATATATTTATTGTTTATTTATATGTTATATATTATTATAGTTTAATATTATTTATATTTGTATTTTATTTATTATTGACTTTTTTATGGAAAAGTGATTTTTTATTATATATATTAGTATTTAATTGATTATGTATATGTTTTATATGTGTTTATGTATTTATATTATTATATATATTAATATATATATTATAATATAATATATATATATATATTATATAATATATATATATATATATCACACAGTTGGCAAGGAAGCTCATTTAGAGAAATTACGTGATTTCCCTAAAGTGATGTCAGATGTTCATCCAACTGCTGATGTAACTTTACCTGAAGGCGAAATTATTTTAGCTGCTAAAGATGATACTGCTGAGTACGATGATGGAGAATCTTCATCAAATTACAAAGATGACAAAGAGTATGTATTTATAAACTATTATGCTTGATATATTTCAATTAGTTTATTTATTTATTTATTTTTCAGTGTAATCGCTTTTCGAAGGGCTAACAAAGTTGGGATTAAAATCACAGTTACTCCAAAAGAAGGTAGTAAGGAAGCATTATTTGCAGTGGTCGTGAGATACAATTATACAAATACAGTCGCAACTGCTGTGGATGCAAGAACAGTTACTCTAAACGCACCAATGGTTGTAAATGCTGGAGTGGTTGTTGAATAAGTCACTCTCAGGTGTTATGGCACAATTCATTTAAGGTTTAATTAATTACCACAACTTTCCATGGGATAATCTGTGTACTCCTTATTGATAATTTATAACTATTTTAAATGGCTTTAAATAAAAATATCAATTACATAAACATTTTTATTTCATTAACCGATTATTAAATATTTTTATTTTGAAAACGCATGAATATTACTCTAGATAGGAAAATTTACAATAAACTATTAATACGCTTTGGTTTGCTTCAATCCAAATCCATTTTAAGAAGTACATTAGCACTTCGATCCAAAACTCTAGATTCTCTCATTTTGGTAAGAGAATGTAAGAAATCTTCATCTGTTATAGGCTTTATTTCCTCCTCGTCAGATTCATCCATAATTTCGTTACTGTAAAATAAATTTATAATTTAGTAGTATTTATAACTACGTCCATGTTCCACGAATGAAAAAAAATCTATAATAATTTACCCTTTCAGAAGTAGATGCCTTAGTCTATAAACGGCGGCAGTACGACACAGTTCTTTTAAATCAGACCCCGAAAATCCATCAGTTTTCATTGCCAGATTGTCGATATTAACATCGCCGCTTACATCTTCACTTTTTAAAATAAGCTTTAATATTTCTTTACGTTGAGTTACACTCTGAAAAATAAAACGCATATTTTACATACACAGTAAATAGACCGACACTATTAATTTTATGATTGTAGCATTAACGCTGGAGGTAAAAAAAAAAAAATCTGAAATCAATAGATACAAGAAAAATTGTCATAAAATGAAATATCTGCAAAGCTTAAAATATTGAATGAAATATAGTTTATAATTCCAATAAATATTACATTAAAAATGGCAGATGGTAAAAGTATAGAGAAATTTTCAAAACGTTTTATTAGATTTAAGAGAAATGTAGCGTACGCTGCAATATGATGGGATAAATGAATTATTGGATTTGATAAAATATTTAAGTTTTAATATAATTAAAAGGTTTGTCTTCTGGGTTTCGTTCTACTTGCACTTAAAAGGAAACCCTATCAAATACTACAACTATAAGCAGGCTGCCTCAGCACAACTTTGCCAACATCGAGATTCCAAGATGTATCTATTCTATTGAAACAGTTTTAAACAAATTTTTCTGAACTGCAAGTGCTTGATCAAGACTTAACTTTATTATTTAGTAAAAATTTGAATTATAATATCAAACAACTGAACTATAACAACTCTCATGTGATGTTTTTTAAACATTTCGTAATATTCTAGAAAAATATTACATACCGAAAAAGCTATATTTAATCGAATTCCTTCCTTATTTAAAATTTTAACAAAAAGTACAATTTTTAACCTCATTATATTAAATATTTAGAATAATTTAGCTAAACTTATTTTAATGATTTATATTGTATAATATTTATTTTTTTTTATGGGAATTTTCATTAATAACTCATTAATTAACATTAATAAGAATCTAAGGGGGGGGGGTAAATTTTTCTTTTTTATGCAGCTACAGAGGAACTGCATAAGTGAAACCCCCTGAAAGAACTGGTAAAATGAAAAGGAGTGGAAGGTAGAAAATGAGAACTAAAAATAGAAATTAGAAACAGAAGGAATATTGCAACCATTATCTTTCTGATACTGTTCCCCACCTCCTTAATTTTATCAACGCCAGCCGGCCTACAAGCCTTTGATCACATGATCAGTGACACCAAGGAACATCCTATCCTTTTCTTTACCAATCTACTAAGTCTTTACCCATTTTATAAAAACGAATGGGAGGGGAGTGATCTTTAAAAATAGGAATCGATTCAGACCCTCCCCTTAAATGTGAGATGCTTTACCCCTTGTTTCCCTCATCGGATAATAGAAATTATCCGGTATTCAGTCAAAAAATAAATTGAATGTTTCATATTTAATGCTTTTGTCATATGTGAAGAAATTTGAATGTAGATATAACATTAGATATAAAATTCTAATTTCATTGTTATACACATTCTTATACAAAGCAAAAATAAGATTTAGAAAATGAAGAAATGAAATATATTTAAACTTCACAAAAGTTGAAAGGAGAACAAAACTTCGAAATATATATTTCATGCTATAAAAAAAAAACTAAGTAAGGTTAGGAAAGAGAATAAGGGGAATCTTACTATAATAATTAAAAGAATGTGAGGAGGGTGTGGTGCGAAGACTTCAACAATCTGCATAATATTAGTAGTAATGGACAGATGATAATGAATGTGTATGGGTTTACTGGTGTAAGAAAAAATAGGTATTAAGTGGATGCGGTAATAGGTAGAGTGAGAAAGTTGAAGAATGAGAAATTTGAAGAATAGTAAAATCCTTAGGTATAGATGGAATTACTGGTGAAATGATCAAAAATGGAGGTGAGATTGCAATTGACTGGATATGGAAGTTGTGTAACAGTGTTTATAGAGTATAGCTCCGAAGTATTGAAGGAGATCAGTAATGGTACTCTTATATAAGAGTAAGGAGGATAAGGGGAACCGTAGGGACTATAGAAGAATTAGTTTAATGAGTGTTGTAGGGAAGATTAGTATTTTGATTGAAAGAGCGAGTCGAATTTCTGAGGGACTGATTGGCAAAGAACGAGGTACAATGAGAAGTGGTAGAGGATGTGTAGGTTAATTTTTACATTGAAACAAATGATCGAGAAAATGAGAGAAAAAGAATAAATTGTATTTAAGTTTAGGGACTTAAACAGGCAATGACAGGGAAGCTCTGTGACAGGTGTTAGTGATATATGGTGTTGATGGTGGCTTCTGAATAGAATCAAATGTATGTATGACGATAGTGAAGCGTATGTTGGATGAAAAGGGAATGGAAAATGTTGAGTGTAGTGGGAAAGTTGTAAATAGTAGAAAGGTGGCTGGTGAAATTAACCTGGTGGATATAAATAGACAAAGTCTTGAGTGCCCTAAGGATTTGCATGTTAATGTATGGTAGTAAAACTATGGTATGAAATAAGAGGTATAAATCTAAGGTACACACACGTTCAGATGGATAGTCCTAGGTGCGTGTTAGGTGTGAGAAGAATTGATAAAATGAGGAATGAACGTGTTAGTGAGTTGTGTGGTGCTAAGAAAAGGGTAAATGAGAGAATAAACTAGTGGATTAAGATGGTTTGGTCATATTAAAAGGATGGATGATAGTCGGTGGGTTAAGCGGATGTATAGTGGTGAGCGTGCTGGGAAGACAGACGGAAGAAAAAGTTGATTGAGTCAGTAAAGGAATGTCTGAAGAAATGGAATATTCCAATCGCTCACCATCCAACATAATTTCACACCGCGCACTCCCCTCACCCACTACCATCACCTTACTCATATCTACATTTACTTTCCAACCTCTCCTTTTACGCACTCCGTCAAACCCCAATAACAATCTAATTAAACTTTCTTCAGATTCGTAAAACATAACCAAATCATCGGTTTACAATAAGCAGGGCACCCTCCACGTTCTTTCATTCTACATTACAATAGTCTAACACCTTCCCCTACCTCTTTCATTACCCCATTCGTACACCAATGAGACATACATCCCTGCCTCACTCCACTATTAATACTAAACCATTCACTTTCAACTCCATTTATTCTTACACATGCTTCATTATCGACATAAATACTTTTGATTCCATTCAGAAGCTTACCACAAACACCTGACACAGAGTTTCCCTATTAATCCTGCCATACGCCTGTTGCAAGTCCATATAACCTAAATACAATTTATTCTTCCTCTCTTCAGTTCTCAATCATTTGTTTCAATATAAAGATTTGATCTACGCATCCTCTACCATTCTACATGCACTATGTTCTTCGCCAATCAGTCCCTCAGTCACTCGACGCAATCTTTAACCAAAATACCAGCATATATATTTCCTACCACACACAATAAACTAATTCCTTTGCAGTTCCTATAGTTCCCCTTATCTCAATTACCCTTATATAAGGGTACTATTAAAGCTCTCAAATCCTTCGGAACTATACCCTCCACAAACGCATTGTTGAACAACTTTCATATCCGGTCAATCACTTTCTCGTCTCCATTTTTGATCATTCCACCAGTAATTCCATCTATACAAACCTGCGGATTTACCATTCTCCAACTTTCTCACTCTACCTATTACCTCTCCCCTACCTTATCCCAAAATACCTATTTCTTCTTACACCATCAAACCAATACACATTCACTAATACCTATTTCTTCTTACACCATCAAACCAATACACATTCACATCTTCATCCCTGCTAATGTTATGTAGATTTTCGAAGTGTTCCCTCCAACCTCTCCTAACATCCATTTCATCAGCCATGAAAGTACCATCCCTATTCATTGTTCTATTCTATTCTTATTTTCTTTCCAAACGTTTCGTACTTTCTTCCAGAAGAGCTTCCTATTCCTTTGTAAGTCCCCATTCATCATCCTTCCCAACTGTTCATTTACTTCTTTTTTTTTTCCTCCTAGATATGGAATTTTTACTTTCTTTTTCCACATATACTTCCATACACGTTTGTTTTGAGACTTCATCACTGGCTTTTATCACATTCAATCACGCTTCTTTTTTCTTTTAGCCGCTTGCATCACCTCTTCATTTCACCACTCACTACTGACATTCTTATTTCCTACTTTAGCATGACATCCACATATTTCCCTTGCACTACTAACAAATACTTCCTTCATTTACGTTCAGATTTGTTCTGATTCATCTTCTTCACATTCAATTGAGTTATTTGCAAGTGCTCTCATATACCTATCCTTATAACCTTGTTCACTTAACCCCTCACTCAATTCTTCCAACTTTTTTTCTTATTTCTTTTATCTCCACCCATATCCAAACTAACTCAATCTTACATAAGACAATATAATGATCTGATATTCCCATCCCCAACCACCTCACTGATTTAAAATCCATCACATACTTCAACATCTTCAACACAAAATCAATCAAGCTTTTCAGTTGGATACCATCTCTACATACGCAAACACTAGTATACTTATGAATACTCTTGTGCTCGAAAAATGTATTACTTACACAAATACCTTTCCCCTCACAGAAATCAATCATCTTACTGCCATTCTCATTTTCTCCAGCAACCCCAAAGGCACCTGATTCAAGTATTTGTATGTATGTTTAGATCTTCCGATTCCCATCCGCCATTTTTTCAGGCTTCATTCCATGGCCAAGGGCATTCATGTCTTCTTAATGGAATCCTTCCCACTGGTGGGTTTCTCCATCTTCTTTTCCGAACGGTCTTTTCCTCTCGGGCCTTCAACTCATCCGGTCTCCACCTTCCACCTCCGTTTTTAACTAGCAACTCTCTCTTCCTGCATCCTCTCGAGGTTGGTCCCACCCATCTTAGTCTGGCTGCGTCCACTTTAATCATCATGGGTTTCACACCCACGCTCTCCCTCACTGTCTCGTTCTCACTCTGTCTCTCCTAGTTTTTCAATCACCGTCCTCAACACAATTCATCTCCGCTGTCTGAATTCTACCCTCCTCTCTCCCTGTCATTGCTCCATGCTCTCTGCCCCATACAACAGTATTGTTGTCAAAACACTCCTTCGTATATTGCTCTCTTCACCTCTTTATCATATATTTATCTTTCAAGCTGGGGTATACTGCTGCTCCTACCGTCCTGCCATACTGCTCAATCCTACTTGTAATTTCCTTTTTCCACACCCCCCTTCTCTTCCAATTGTTTCCTAGGTATTTATATCTGTCCCCATTTTTAATCTCCCTACCGTCTACCTCCACTATTAACTCCTCCTGGCCTCCTCCCCCTCCATACTTACTATCCATTATTTCTGTTTTTCTCCACATTCATATTTAATCCGCCTCTCTCAATTTTTCTGCGAAAACACAGCACCATTGCCTCAACCTCTCACCATCTCCACTCCAACACGGCAAATCATTTGCGTATACCATGATGTCTCGTCAATCTCCTTCTAAACTCTCTTACACCTCTTATTACTGTGTCCAAATACGCTAATAAACAGTATCGGCGACAACACACTACCCTGCCTAACTCCAGTTTACCTCAAACCATCTCGTTTTTATATCCTGTTC